>OMKR01050328.1:0-15367 GCA_900302355.1 Cyttopsis rosea | reverse complement strand
CCCGGACGGACGCAAGAACCCAAACCCAGTGTTATTAAATCAGTGATCATTTTCAACCTGTCATAATAATGAATAAAATATTAAAATAATAAAACAGCCTCCGGAGAAGGAAGGATCTTTCTCCAAGCCGGCAACACGGGTCCACAGCTCCGCTGCCCGTACATCCTCACCCGAGGCTAACCGCGTCTATTCAATTAAATAATTTGAAATATTTTTTAGAATTTAAAATAATACGGTTATTGTAATTATTTTCAACCTGTCTTTCTGGCAGTCGCTGTTGTGTACATCACGCGCAATGACCACGTCCCCGCGATTCCGGAAAGCCGGCTTTGCGGCACACTGTCTAAGCGCACATGGGGCGTCTTTGCTTGGTTCTCTGTAAAAAGGCAAAACCGGCATATTGACGGGCCGTCTTTGCGGCATTATTGCGGAATCCTCTGTAAAAGGGGCTTATATAATAGTGAAATAATATCAAACTGTCGCTAAGCTAAAATGTGAGACCCTATGACGACACCTGGTGGCATGGAGAGACACAGATGACATTTATCCTCTCATTGTTTTTATGATTCATGTCACCTGGCCAGCAATCTTATTTTGTGAAATAATAAATAACACCGAAATAACACATTGGACACACACTGTTATAACACTGTATTAATTTAGTAAGTACACAGTAATAATTCATAATTGATTACCTTAAGTTATCCTTAACCTGTACCAATAATTTATCCTGTGCATAGAACGTTTTTCTGTATATTTTTATATATTTGACTATTTCTGTTCTATAATTTGGCTATTTCTGTATATTTGGCTATTTCTATTTCTATTTCTTTTCACTTTTTTTGCTAATTGTCAGTAGACAAAACGCACCAATATGAAAATGTACTTGGCACAATAAACTAAACTAATTCTGATTTTGATGTAAATTAAGAATTTCTCTCTCTCTCTCTCTCTCCATCGCTCTCTCTCCACAGTGAGAAGACAGGATATTATTAAAGTCACTGAGCAGCTGATTGAGGCGATCAGCAACGGAGACTTTGAGAGCTATACGTAAGTAACCCCACCCTGTAACCCTTCCCCCGACCCCATCCTCTAACCCCACCCTCCGTTCCCAACCTCTGACCCGGCCCTCTAGTCCCACCCTCTGATCCCTAGCGATAGCAGCGAAACAGACACTCGCTGCTTGAGGCCAGTGTGTCTCCCTTTGTTACCCTAGGAACCCTCAGAAACTCCTTATGAACCACAGGGACCCCGTAGGAACCCCTAATGAACCCTTAAGTAAGCCTTTAGAAACCCGAGGAACCCCTTAGGAACCCTAGGAACGCCTTACTGAATGTTGTCTGTTGTTTTCTTTCTGTGGTTTTGCAGGAAGATGTGCGACCCAGCGGTGACAGCGTTTGAACCAGAAGCTTTGGGGAATCTGGTGGAAGGTTTGGACTTCCATCGCTTCTACTTTGAAAACTGTAAGAACAATACTATTATATCCTACAGTGTTCTGTCTCTACATCCTACACCCTGGAGTGGTCTGTCTCTATGCTTCAGTGTTCTGTCTCTATATCCTAAACTGTTCTGTCCCTATGTCCTACATCCCACAGTGATGTCTCCACATCTTACCTTTTTCTGTCTCTACACCCTACAGTACAATGTTCTGTCACACTACATCATACAGTATTCCATCTCTCTATCCTAGTGTTCTGTCTCTACATCCTACATCCCTCAGTGTTGTCTCTACATTCTACAGTGTTCTGTCCCTACGTCCTACATCCCTCAGTGTTCTGTCTCTACATCCTACAGTGTTCTGTCTCTATATCCTACAGTGTTCTGTCTCTATGTCCTACAGTGTTCCATCCCCATGTACTACATCCTACAGTGATATGTCTGCGCATCTTACCTTGTTCTGACTCTACATCCTACAAAGTTGTCACTACATCATACAGTGTTGTGTCTCTACATTCTACATCCTAGTGTTCCTACATCCTATCGTGTCACTACATCGCTTATCCCTTACTGTCTCTCTTAAGTCTAATCTGTCCCTCTTATCTCTCACCTTGTCTCTTACCTTTTATCTGCCTGTCTTATCTCTTACCTGTCTCTCTTATCTCTCATCTTTCTCTCTTATCAGTCTCTCAGCTCTTACCTGTCTCGCTTATCTCTAATCTATCCACAGTATGGTCTAAGAACAGTAAACCGGTCCACACCACCATCTTGAATCCTCACATCCATCTCCTTGGTGATGACGCCGCCTGCATCGCTTACATCAGAGTGACTCAGTTCATCGACACTAACGGCGCACCACGAACTGTCCAATCAGAGGAGAGCAGGGTGTGGCACCGCCGCGACGGGAAGTGGCAGATTGTGCACTTCCACCGCTCAGGCCCCGCCTCCACCCTCAGCAAGTAAGAGGGTTTCTCTTAACCTTAATTTAAACTACCGCTAATCTTCTACAAGTAACAGATGCTTACCCCTTAACCTTAACTTTTGCTACCACTAATCTTCTACCAGTAGCGTAGGCAGAAATCAGTGTGGGTGGGCACAGAGAAAATCAGGTGGGCCTAGCCCATCCAAGACCAATCATACTAATAGGTTCTCAAATGCATATGTTAACCAAAATAGGCCATTACATCTATACTTGCCTACAGAATGCACCACAGTTTAATCATACAAACCTTATACATCATCAGAGGTAATGTTACAGGCACCAAGATGAACATTAACAGCATCGCATAGCCTGGCACGGCGGCCACATATTCACACACACACACACACACACACACACACACACACACACACACAGCTGTCAGACACATGAGCATCATTAATCAAGCGTATGGATAGAGGTACACCGGCACCAACATGCTCAGTAACGTTAAAAATGACACTTGAACATAGCCTAGCACGGCGGCCACATACTGTAAACCACACACACACACACACACACACACACACACACACACACACACACACACACACACACACACACACAGATGGCAGACGCAGCAACATCAGCATAAAATCCAATTGTACTACACCCAACAAAAACTACCCAATAATAATCAATGTCATTTTCTGTATTCCTGAATGTAGTGTAGCTCTCCTTAAGACCTTCAATTAGATCAATGCAATCTGTAACTGATACAGTGGAAGATTGCAAACCCTTAGTGGCATAGTCACTCATTTCAAACAACTTGTTGAACGTGACTAGTAGAAACTAGTCATGTTCAAATGAAATAAATATTTTTTTTCATTTGCATTTGTTGAAGTAGAGAGTCGCCTTAAAGTTTTGTGTGGCCAGAGCTTTCAGAGTATTCAGCAAGGGTCTCCAAAATTGGGCCAAAAAGTGTCAAGACTTTACTTACTGCACTACCGCACTACAACAAACTGCATCGGACATTGCAGGATCTTTCTAGTTCCAAAGTTGGTTTCCCTGGTCGCAGCTGTTGTTGGATTTCCATAAATCTAGCATGTCTATGTGACCCTGTCATGAAACTATGCAGGTTGTTAATAACATCGAAAAATGTTGAAATGCCGGGGGACACCTTTGAGCAGCCACGTACGTGTCATTACTACTTGGCACTTGTTGAGGAAAAACTGGTGCAGGAGTAGGTGTATGGGTTGAGAATGATGGCTGATGCTGAACTTCAGCTGAATTCTCTTCCTCCTGCTCCTCACGTCTTTTGTGATAAACTTAAGAAAACTTTGTTTTGCCATGATTTCTATCTTTAGCAGCTAGCTAGCAGAAAGTAGGCTCCAGAGGAGAGCGAAAGTCTACGTGGAAGAGTGACCGAGCTATGAGACTCACAAGTCAGTCTCTAAACGCTTCCTCAATAGAGACTGAGGACAATCTCCCAGGTTCCGTTGCTAAAACTGTGTGGAAACAATTCAAGATGTTAAAAAAAAAACCTGCATTGCAGAACCAATCAAAAGTCTTTAGGCGGCCTTTCATATTGGGGCGGTGATGGGCAGAAGTCCTGTATGCTTGTAAACACTGTAGTACCAGAAACGGGTGCATTCTAGGATGGCTCCACTGCGGTTGCCAAAGAAAACTCCTTCAAAGTTTGTTGATGTTTGTCACGAAACATATTCATCAGTAAAAAACAAACAATCTTTTATTAGGACATGCTTCATCCATCCGGCGGGACTACACATCTGCTTTGGACGACATTACAGAACAAGTTACACACGTCCTTTACGGAATTCTGGATGCAATAACCCTAACCCAATGTTATTAAATCAGTTATCATTTTCAACCTGTCCTAATAATAAATAAAATAATAAAATAGCCTCTGGAGAAGGCAGGAACTTTCTCTACCGGTCTCTCCCTGTCTGCACGTCTCCGCGCTCTGGCAACACCAGTCCACAGCTCCGCTGCCCGCACCGTCCTCACCCGAGGCTACCGGATCTATTAAATTCAATAATTTAAAATAATTTAATAATTTTAAATTATATGTTTATTAAAACATTGTGATCATTTTCAACCTCTCTTTCTGGCCGACGTTGTTGTGTACGTCACGCACCATGATCAGGAAGCCAGCATCGCGGCATGCTGTCTAAAAGTACACACCGGGGCGGCAATATGCCACCTTTCTTTGGTTCAGTGTAAAAAGGCAAAGCCGCAATATAGATGGGTCGTCTTTGCGGCATATTGCGGGATCTCTGGCTGTTGGGAGACGGACAACCCAGAGCGGTATGTGGGAGTTGTTGTCCGCTTTTGCGATATTATGGACATTTACGGTAAAATGTAAGGGCCGTAGGTTTGTTAGCGGCCGTTTTCTCTGTCGTTCTAGCAACTACCTTGCATTTAGAAATCCCCAGACAATTGATAGGTGGCAAGATCTCCGATCATCTGGTATCAGCAAGACTATCTAGCAAGACTATCGAGCTACAGGCTAACTGCTAGGGGGAGAAGCGCTGCTACCGAACTTCGTTCGTTCAAATACGATGTGTGGAAATGGCGAGAAATCGGTCATGTGATTCAAGATGGCCGACTTCCTGTTGGTTTTAGGGTATTGGTCCAAGAGACTTTTTGGTGCGTCTTGACATGTTGTACATGTGTAGCGAATTTGGTGTGTCTATGTCAATCTGGGGCGGGGGGCGCTAGAGAGCCATTTTGCCACGCCCATTAATGCAAACGATAAAATATCAAATTTTTTGGTGACTTTTGGGGCACGTTAGGGGGGCCAAAAGGCCATCCTTTTCGGAGAAAAATAAAAAATAAAAATTAATAAAGAATAAAAATTAATAATTCCTAAACAATAGGGCTTCGCCCGGTACGGGCTCAGGCCCTAATAAAATAATAAACAATTATACTTGTTAGATTATTATAGAAAATAAGAATTCTCTGCATCTAGAGACAATACAAGACAATTATGACTTAATTGTTTACATAAAAAAAATTTTTTGAAAAAGATCTTAAAACCCAGCTGGCGACGACACCCACTTTGTCTATTTCCATTGTTTCTGTACAAACACGAGCAGCAGAATTAAAGAATTAAAACAGGAATTCAGTGGTCATTCTTTATGCTGATGATGTGCAACTATTTGTTTAAAAAAATCCTGCTCAATGATAATACCCAGAAAGATCTCATATGTAATATCTATCTAATAATGCGAGGAATCTTTCTGTGTATGTGTGTGTGTATCTGTGTGTGTGTGTGTGTGTGTGTGTGTGTGTGTGTGTGTGTGTGTGTGTCGGTGTCCTTCGATTATATCGACAACCATTCATCCGATCTACTTCGCGCTTGGTTGGGCATATTGCTGGGGACCCAAGGACGTGCAGTGTTGAATTTGGTGCAATTTGGACACCTGATGTGTGTAATTTTAATAAACTTTGATTCGTTTTCATGTGGAATCCGGTACTATGTCACAAAGAGGAAGAAAGAATTCCGAACAGGCATATTTGGAATGAGCACTGTAGGATGGAAGGAGGGAAGAAGGAAGGAACGATGGGAGGGAGGAAGGAAGGAGAGAAGGATAGAAGTATAAAGGGAGGGAGGAAGTAAGGCAGTTAGGAAGGAACAAAGGTCCTCTGTCCTTATTAGCCCGTTCCGAACAGGCATGTTTTGAACAGGCATGTTTTGAACGGGCACTGAACTAGTCCTAATGTGTAATATCTGTTTTCTCTTGCCCCGCCCTCTTTCCACCAGCTAGCCAATCGTATGCAGCGGCCGGCACTTGGCGATGCATCCGTCTCCATGACGACCGAGTTGATTGACAGCTCGGCTCCGGTTTTTCGACACAGTGGGAAGGAAGGGGAGAGAGAAACCGACCAATCAGCGGCTGAGCTCCTCCTCTCCGCCCTCTGATTGGTCCACTGCTGGGACTGTTGGCTTAGGCCACGACCCCTTCCCTCTGCATTGTAACTAGGCAACAGCTGTAAACATCATGGCTTCCACATCGTCACATTGTAAGGAATGTAAAGGGTTAAAGTTGGTTCTATCGTTTAGCAATCTTGTTGAAAATAATATTTATATAATATATGTATAAAATAATATTATATACAATATATATAATATTATTTATTTGTAGAATACAAAATGGCTGCTCTTCATTTCATCCTTCCTTGAAATACGTTCTTCCTCCTCCAGCACATTGTTGTTCTTTTTCCTTCCCTTTTTCTTTCTTTCCATTTATTTAGAGGTTTTATATCCTCAGCTCTTCTTCCTTATTGTATTTTTACTGCATTTCAGTACGTGCTAATGTTGTAATGTTGTTGAGTATTATTATGGATGATTATTATTATTAGATTATCATGATGTAGGAATGTTTTTGTCTTTTATTTACATTGTAACCAAACTGAGCTGTGATTGGATGTCTGATCTTTGAGGCTCTGAATATTTTCTCAAGTGTGGTTTCACTGGAACCAGCAAGTCAACCGGCTGAATGGAACCAGCTAGTTATGCAGCAAAATGAAGTGTGATTTATTTTGTTTTTGGTGAATTCTTGTTTTTCGTGATGTCAGTGTTCTGAATATCACTGCAAAACACTGCAGCCTATTCTCTAATTACTTACAGACTTTGTTCTTTGGATTGGTTAGTGAGTTAGTTAGTTAGTTAGTTAGTTAGTTAGTTAGTTAGTTAGTTAGTTAGTTAGTCAGTCAGTTAGTTGGTTATTCTGTACCAGCTGATTTTGACCTCGATGGCTTTAATGCATGCTTGACTTTGTGCTTTGGATATTAGTGCCATGACAGTTAGAGGTTCAGCTTCTTCTTTACACGACGTTAGCATGGTGTTAGCATGATGTTAGCATGTTACAATGTTCCAAAAAAAACCTTCAAGAGGAAGTTGTGTCACTTTTTGAACTTGTCAAGTTTTTCAATCTTTTTACCAGAGCTGGAGGAATGTACAACTTTGTAAAAGCTGATTCTTATCAATGTCCAGCCTTTGTATTTCAGGCGCTTTTTAATGTTTAATCAAAGTGTTATTCGCAGTGTATATACTAGAAATGATCAAGGTACAAAAGATATTTCAAATTATTATGGTTATCATTATTATTATTATTATTACTGGTAGTTTCACTGGCATGTAAAGGCCAAGATGAATGTTTTTGCTACAGTCAGTGCCATTTTACAGCTCTGTTGCTACCGTAGTGCCCTTTGGCAATGCAGAGTGTGTGTGTGTGTGTGTAAGTGAGTGAGTGAGAGAAATTTACACGTTGAATTGTTCTTTCTGAAGCAGTCTCACGAAACTTATAAACAACATTTAACAAAAAGGTTTTAATAACGTTTCATAAAGTAACAAACATAAGGTTTTAACTTTGTTTACCAAAGTTAATTTTTTACCAGACATCAACGAGCCTCGTTTGGTTCTAAATTTAAACCAACATGTGCCGCTAGCAACAGGTTATTGCTTCAAAGGCTAGCATCAGTTCCAAACTTCTGCTAAATTATGGGATGTTGCTGCACTCAGAGGATAGCTAGCGCTATCTTAGCTGTGAGATTTCCTTTCTTCTGGATGTCATTAGTGATGCATGCAGGTACACGCTTAAAGTGACGTGTTTTTTTTTTAAATTATTTTCACAGTGGAAGGAATGTGGTACTGCAGTTTAATACTCTGACTCGCCTCTATCGTCTTTAACGTTTTCATGCAAATAAAGTGCTGCTTTGAATCAAGTCTGGCAAATTTTTGGAGAGGCTCACGTTAGCTACTGTGGTGGTCTCTGCATGCTATGCAACGACCGGAAATACCTCTGCCGCAGCTCAGACGAGCAACCATAAAACTGCCTTAAAAAGGAGGGCATTTCTTTTAGAAACAGCCATAAACTGATGAGCAAATCTACAGATCGAACCTACCCCCTTTGAAATCCACCCCTTGCCCTGACTGAGGGAAGTGCTGCAGCTCTATCTGGGCGCTGTAGACTCACAAGAAGGTCCAGAGCCCCAGCAATAGGTCCAGCCTCCTGGAGCTGTGGTGGAGTGATGGTGCACCAGTCTGACATCCACTTGACCCTTCTGGGAAATGTTACAATGATAACAAATGTTGTTATCTTTTCAAGTTTGCTAGGTGTGGGAAAGCTGTTCAAAACCGAGAAACCACTAGGAACCCATGAAACGCCTTACTGCTGAGCTCTCTGCTGTCATGGCTTTTGGACTGAGACTCAACTACAGCAACATCTTCTTAGTGTGATGAAGTCTCCCAATCAAGCTTCGAGACTCAGCTCTGTGATGACATCAAGTCCTCCAAAACTTGTCACATCCTCTGCTGACAAGAATAATTGCTCAGTCGTAGAGCCAGTGCATCACAAACGAGCCAAAAATGGTAACATTGTGGTAAAGTTTCTGTGAATGTGGCCATCACAGAAACATGAAGCTCAGCACAGCAGCAGCAACTCAAATCAGTGCTATTATCCCAGGAGCTTCAGGAATATTGAGGACCGTGTGGGTGGGTACAAAGGGAAGAGTAATGGCCCTGCTGCTGTTTCCTCGAGAGAAGAAACAGGAAATAACTTTTAGCAGACCTTTGCTAGGTCTAGATGAATTGAACCAGAGCAAAGGCCTTCCGTTTACAGTTTTCCTCTTCATACTGTTTGAGGCTTGATGAATATTTCACAGAGAATAATTTTTTTGGTTCTTTTTCTAAATCTCAGGCTTTTTTTTACACAGGACTTGTATATGTTTAAAGGGCAACTTGCAGGTTGGCATACCCAGTGAATTAATGTGGGGGGAAATTATGTAACAATTCAATTAAAAATATATTTAAAACTTTTTATTTTACTTAGAATTACAGCTGGACTCGATTTTGTAATGCAATTAAGCTGGGGCCACATTACATGATTTTTTCAATCGTGAATAACAATGAAAAGATTGAGCGGCGCACATTTAACGACTGACATTTACAGATCTTCAGTCTCTTCATATGCACACACACGTGCTGTCTTTGAGGAGCACAAATCTAAAGATGGAGAACAGACATACAGAGTACAGACTCCTGCCCGACTCCTCCCTTTTCCTCAGCGTCTTACAATAAATACCCTTTCAACCTGCCAACTTCCTTAGTCTCTGCCTTACAAGTCCACCAGCCACAGCCTAACAGTACAATCTGGCCACTATGGACCCTGCAGAGCACGAAGTGCTGAGACAGGCCCTTGCCCTCCAAGGTCAGAATTTGGGTCACCATGACCAGGCGCTGCAAGGCATTGCAGACAAACTGCAGCAGGTTTCCACCACCTTGACGGCCCTCTGGTGAATTTGTTGGAGGGTCCCCCACTCAGCTTTTTCAATGCTCTCTTTGAGCAAGGCTCCCCGCTTGCCATGTTCTTTGTTTCCTTCGCTGATGAGCTCAAATGGGTTTATGACCACCCAGTGAGAGGCCAATAAGCCGGGCAACAAGTTATGAAGATCCGCCAGGGAAGACTCTCAGTCGGGAGTTCGTTAGCCAGTTCCAGAGTCTGGCAGTGGAGTATGGCTGGAACAACAGCGCCCTCATCACGGCTTTCCAGAGCAGCTTAAACTGGGAGATTGGGAGGGAAGTAGCACTCTGGGAGGAGGTTACATCATTGGATGAGGCTATTAAATTAGCCATCAAAGTCGGCGATCAAGTCTGCTTGTGGTGAGCTGAATCTGCCCCACCTCCCTGGTCCCCCGCTTTCCACCCGAGTTCACACGAGCCCTGCCGGGAGGTGCAGAGTAGCTCTGAGCCCGAGCCCACGCAGATTGACAATGTCCATCTGTCTCCAGAA
This sequence comes from Cyttopsis rosea, assembly GCA_900302355.1. Classification (NCBI taxonomy): domain Eukaryota; kingdom Metazoa; phylum Chordata; class Actinopteri; order Zeiformes; family Parazenidae; genus Cyttopsis; species Cyttopsis rosea. The sequence goes on along the minus strand of OMKR01050328.1, from coordinate 5,194 downwards.
GAGAAGGCCCACAGAATTAACTCAAAGTCATGTTTCTACTGGGGCCAGGTCGGCCATTTTATTGCCTTCTGCCCTGTCCATCCAGCAAAAGGGCTGGCTCTGCAGTAGTGGGAGAAATACTGTCGAGCCATGTAGGCAGCTCTTCTCCCCAGTTCGCTCCCAGCTCGATGCCGCCCTCGTGTGGAGAGGTCAGTCCTTCCCCCCTCTGCTCTTGTGGACTCGGGGGCAGATGAGAGCTTTATTGACAGTCGGATTTGTCATCAGCTGGGCATTGAGACTGAGCCCCTTGATACACCACTGGAGACAAAAGCCCTCAATGGTATGCTGCTGGCCAGGATTGACCGAATATCCCTGTGCCTCTTCGTCTGTCGGGAAATCACCAAGAGGTAATAAGCCTTTTTGTCATTGATTGTCCTCATGTCCCTCTGCTTCTGAGTTTCCCCTGGTTAAGGCTCCATAACCCCCAGATTGACTGGAATACTGGTAGAGTTACTTCCTGGAGCTCCCACTGCCACTCTGTCTCTACTCTGCTCTAACCCCCGCATCTGAGCCTCTGCCATTACCAGAGCCCCCGGATCTGTCCTCTGTCCCTGTGGTTTACCATGATCTAGCTCCAGTCATCAGAAAGCAGCGGGCTCTGGCATCCGGAAAGTATTCATATCGCTTCACTTTTTCCACATTTTGTTATGTTACAGCCTTATTCCAAAATGGATTAAATTCATTTTATTTCCCAAATTTCTACACACAATTCCCCATAATGACAAAGTGAAAAAAGTTTTTATTTTTAATAAATTTGCAAAAAATTAAAAAAAACTTTTTTCACATTGTCATTATCGGGTATTGGGTGTCGAATTTTGAGGGAAAAAAATAATTTAATCCATTTTGGAATAAGGCTGTAACATAACAAAATGTGGATAAAGTGAAGCAATATGAATACTTTCCGGATGCACTGTATGACTGTGCTATTGAACTCCTGTCTGGAGCTCCTCTTTCCAGTAGCAAACCTCTCCCGTCCAGAGCAGCAGGCCATGGAGAAGTATATTTGTGATTCCCTGACAGCTGGAATCATTTGACCATCATCCTCTCTGACTTAACAACATAACTGTCTAAAACAAATAGAAGAAGAATGATTTATTAATCACACATTTACCACACACATGCAGAGGGTGACACACACACACATGCAGGAGTGGCGAACGATGAGATACAGTCTCTGCATTTATCCCATCCTGGCCGTCCTTCCTCCAGGGGCAGCCAGGAGCAGTGGGCAGTCCTCACTTTGTCGGTGCCCGGGGACCAATTCCAGGTGGTGGGTCCAAGCCGTGGTCAGGGACAGGACCTTCTTGCTGTGAGGCAACAGTGTTAACCACTGAGCCACCGTGCCGCCCCAAATATCCTCTGCCTCTCATTGACTCTGCTTTTGTCCATCTCCATGGAGCTGCAGTCTTTTCCAAACTGGACCTGCGCAATGCCTACCACCTTGTGCGCATCAGAGAGGGAGACGAATGGAAGACTGCTTTTAACACCACGTTAGGTCATTTAGAGTACCTGGTCATGCCTTTTGGCCTAACTAATGCTCCAGCAGTATTTCAAGCTCTTGTTAATGACATCCTCAGGGACATGCTAGACCTTGTTTGTGTTTGTGTACTTGGACGATATCTTGATCTTCTCCCAGTCTCTCCAGGAGCCTGGAGGACACCAGGAGCATGTCCGTCAGGTGCTGCAGCGACTCCTGGAGAACAAGCTGTTCGTCAAGGTGGAGAAATGCGAGTTTCACGCCTCCACTATCTCTTTTTTGGGCTGCAGATGGGAAAGCTGCAGATGGATCCAGCCAATGTTTCAATTGTCTCGGATTGGCCAGTCCTCACCAATCGCAAGCAGCTGCAACATTTCCTTGGCTTTGCCAACTTTTATAGGAGATTGGTCCAGAACTACAGCAGCATAGCGGCTCCTCTGACTGCACTCACTTCCATCTCTGCCCCTTTCCACTGGACATCTGCAGCCGAGGTGGCCTTTTCGGAGCTTAAGCACCGTTTCATCTCCTCTCCCATCCTGGCCCAGCCTGACTGATCTCTACAGTTCATTGTGACACATCGGACAACGGGGTAGGTTCTATCCTCTCACAATGCACTCTCCCTGACAATAAGCTGAATCAATGTGCTTTCCTCTCCTATAAACTTTCTCCCACGGAGAGGAATTATGACATCGGCAACCGAGAGCTCCTGGCTGTGAAGCAGGAGTGGTGGAGGAGTGGTGGCACTGGCTGGAGGGCGCAGAGTATCCCTTCATAGTGTGGACCAACCATTGGAACCTTGCTTACATTCAGACGGCTAAGCGCTTGAACTCTCGGCAGGCAAGGTGGGCTCTGTTCTTTGGCAGGTTCGACTTCATCCTCACTTACTGTCCAGGTTCCAGGAATGGGAAGCCTGATGCCCTGTCCCGTCAGTTTACTGGGGAGGGGACAGCCTGTGACCCAGAGCCCATCGTAACCCCTTTCTGCATTGTTGCCGCTGCTACCTGGGAGATCGAGTCCACTGTTTGTTGAGCCCAGAGTGCCCAGCCTGACCCAGGTAACAGACCACCTAACTGCCCTAAGGCTCTGTCTGTTCCCAGGTCCTGCTGTGGGCTCATTCCTCCTGCCTTACCTGCCATCCGGGATTCCTTTGGACCCTGGCATTCCTCAGACAGCGCTTCTGGTGGCCCACCATGGATGCAGACACACAGTTGTTTGAGACCTCCACCAAGCCCAGTTCCGGTCTTCTCCGTCCTCTACCCATTCCCAGGCGTCCCTGGTCTCACATCGCTGTGGACTTTGTCACCGGTCTCCCCCCGTCTGAGGATAATACGGTCGTTCTTAGGGTCATCGACCGCTTTCCTAAAGCTGCACACTTCATTGCCCTACCCAAACTTCCCTCTGCTGGAGAAACTGCTGAGTTATTGGTGCAACATCGTGACTTTGGAAGGCCTTCTGTACAGCCTTGGGGGCGACCACCAGTCTATCTTCCGGATACCACCCTCAGACCAACGGCCAGAGGAACGGGCTAATCAGGAGATGGAGGCTGCGCTCCGCTGCGTCTCGGCTGCAACTCCCTCCACCTGGAGCTCACAGCTGTCCTGGGTTGAATACGCCAATAACACTCTCCCCAACTCCTCCTCTGGTATGTCTCCTTTTCTCTGTTCTCTCGGCTACCAGCCCCCTCTGTTCCCAGCCCAGCAGGACGAGATTGCTGTCCCTTCAGTCCAGGCCCATATGCGCCATTGCTGTGGTACTTGGAGACGTGCCCGCACTGCCCTGTTCCATACTTCCTCCAGGTCCCAGACCCAGGCCAACCGGCACCGTGCCCCCGCTCCCAGTTATGCCCTAGGACAGAAGGTATGGCTCCTTTCTAAGGATCTGCCTCTCAAGGTGGAGTCTAGGAAGCTCTCCCCTCGCTATGTTGGGCCATTTGAAATTGAGGCTGTCATTAACCCCTGTGCTGTCCGGCTGAAGCTGCCTGCCCCCCTTTGTGTTCATCCCACCTTTCACGTGTCTCAGTTGAAGCCTGTCCGGTTCAGCCCTCTCTCCCCTCCCTCGGCTGCTCCCCCTCGAGTGGTGGGCGGTCACCCTGCCTATACGGTCCGGCGCATCCTGGACGTTCGCCGCCGGGGTTGTGGGTTCCAGTACCTGGTTGACAGGGAGGGTTATGGCCCGGAGGAGCGCTGTTGGGTCCCTCGGCGGAACATTTTCGACCCCACACTCATCAGGGACTTCCGCCGTCTCCACCCTGAGCGGTTCAGGCATGCGCCTGTAGAGGGGGGGTTCTCTTTGTCGCTGTCTCTGTCTCTGTCTCTGTCTCAGCACCAGCTGCCATCATTCACCCAATCATCTGCCTATAAGAGACTCAGCTAATGCCACTCTCTGCCCTGCTCCTGCCTGCCGTCTGCCTTAGTCCACCAGCCACAGCCTAACACTTATAGTTCAACTCGTTGCTGTATTCCGTGCATATTTACATCTCAAAGTATTCCAGTATACTACATCCCCTTTCCTTAGCTTAAGTTTCCATAGGTTTTACTTAGATTGTATGTTTCTTTTAACCAGCATTTCTTATGATTTTTAACATTCAAAACAATGCTTATATTAACTTCTGCAATAGTTCTACATAACATTTAAACTAATTGTCCACAAGCTCAGAACATTGCTTGGTTCTCTGGCATATCTCAACAAGTAAGCGCGATTCAGTATATTAACAGATTTGCCAGTATGCATGTATGTCATTAAACAAACATTGTTTTCTGAACAAACAATCTTTGTCTAACGCTTTCATTTCACCTTAATGAATATTAAACATTGTAGAGCATAAATTATTCTAAGTGCATTTGAGAACATAATCACAATACAATTACTTTTTTCTTTCAACAATTTATTTTGTTTGTTTTGGACACAATATTTACAAAAGGTCCATTAGGGCAGCAATCTGCCTACCAGGGACAGGCAAACTTTTAGGTTCAAGGGCTGGATAGTTTTGAAGACCAGGGGCCGCATTTGCCTGGGTCCAGACCATTGAACCTGCCCACTCCACCGAGTGGAGATGGAAACAGTTGACAATTCTGTCTGATATCTGGCTCAGGCCGCATTCCAAGTTTATAATCTATTATGTTCCTCCATGCTCAAACAACTGCAAAACTAGTATTCCTTTATATTTATTTTCTCAGATCTGTTTTAGCAGTAGTTCATAAATAGCGGATTAGTTGAATCCACAGTGCCATTTCCATTTTTTTTATTCAGGTCGGCTAACTTCCTTTTCTTATCAGTGCATATAGTTGTCATTTCATATTTTAGTTTTTTTTCTCTCCACAGTCAAGTTTCTAAACCTGTACATTTTGCTTCAAAACACATTCAGTTATATGACAATACTTTTCATAACCACTTTTATCGGTGCATTTAGTAATTGCCATTTCATATATTCAGAACTCATCACCTACAGTATTTGCTGCATATCAATGGGAACAGTGGAGCTGTTCTCCCTGCTTTGTCAGCTTATTCAAGTCTTCGAGAATTTTTGAAGTAGAAATCCTCAGTATGGCGCGAAAATGTAGGTCCTTCAGCCTGAATGGCTGGAGAAACTGTGTCCATATGTCAATGAAATTTAATTCAAGAACAGGAGTTAATTAAAAGTTGCAATAAAAATACACGGAATAATAGCAATAAATGGAA
>OMKR01050323.1:0-10065 GCA_900302355.1 Cyttopsis rosea | reverse complement strand
TCTGTTGGCGGGCTGCACTACGGGCATCTAGGGGCCGCAGGTTGAGCACCACTGATCTAAAGCATGGAAGAACAAACTGGTGTGTGTGTGTGTAAAGAATAAGAAGAATGATTTAATAATCACACATTATACCACACACATGCGGAGGGTGACACACACACACATGCAGGAGTGGCGAATGATGAGATATAGTCTCTGCTTTTTTCCCATCCTGGCCGTCCTTCCTCCAGGGGCAGCCAGGAGCAGTGGGCAGCCCTCACTTTGTCGGCGCCCGGGGACCAATTCCAGGTGGTGGGTCCATGCCGTGGTCAGGGGACAGGACAGGAAGTGTTCTGCACATTTTTAGTCAGGGTCCTTATGTTGGAGGAGACCCAATGCGAACACGGGGAGAACGTGCGAACTCCACACAGAAAGGCCCCTGATTGGGCGATAACCCACCGGAGCACGGTGCCAACAGTGCCCCAGGTGGGAATCGAACCCAGGACCTTCTTGCTGTGAGGCAACAGTGTTAACCACTGAGCCACCGTGCCGCCCAATGCAGATTCTTTGTTTTGTTTTGTCTGTTTATATATTTTTTCTGACTATTTTTAACTTATTTTTGTAGCATGTATATTTTTAGATTAGAATATTCTTTAGCCTGTATATTGTTAGTCTTGTATATTTTTAGCTTGTATATTTCTTTTAGCTTTTTAGGGTTTAGAGAGAAATGCAATTTCAGTTCTCGGTATGTGTGTACACATGTAGCAGAACTGACAATAAAGCAAACTTTGACTTGACTTTGACTGAACAATATTATGTCCTTGATAACAAATTGCAATAGCCATGCTTTGCAACAAGCCCCACAACAAGCCTTTGAAAAATTACAGGATGCGCTTTTTAATTTGAATTAGTCCTGAACTCAAACAAGACTAAATATGTGATATTCTCTAGAGCCAGAGATATTGTAGACAATAAACAACATATTACCCATGTGAATGGACACAATATCGAGAGGGTCTTGGAGTATAAATATCTTGGTATTTGGCTGGATCAAAAAGTTACTTTTATATTTCACATTGACACACTTGTCAACAAGCTGCGACAAAAAATTGGATATCTGTACAGAAACAAAGCGTATTTTCCTATGTTCAGTAGAAAGCAGATAGTTGAGGCCGTCTTCCTGTCTGTCTTGGATTATGATGACAATATCTACAGACACGCCTCTGCCTCCACCTTTAACCCTTAAGATGTATTACCGGTGACAGATATTCCACTCATCATTGCATCTTATATGAAAAGATGGGGTGAACATCTCTAACAGTAAGATGTGACAGGCATTGGTTCCCATTTATTTATAAAGCCCTTAGTGGCAAGCTGCCACATACATCACTTCATTATTAAATTTGAGCTATAGTCATTATTCAACTCGCTCAAATGATTGGCTAATGCTTGAAGTCCCACGAAATTTGGAAATACTGCTTTTAGTTTCTGTGCAGCACACACTTGGAACACTATACAATACACATTGAAACTGGACAAAATTAATTTTAGGTCCATGATTGTAAAATACTCCAGCAATGAATGTAACTGTCTTTAGCTATGTTTGACTTTGTTCTGTTGTTATTTGCTGTTGCATTGATTCTGATGTACCTTTTTTTCTGCTGTACTAATTGATCTTTGAAACTTAAATAAAGGTTAAATTAAATAAATAGTTAACATTACTTTTAAACATTAATTCTGGATAATGAGGTTTACATACATACATAGAAAATAATAACAGTATTCAAACATTCAATTCTCAAACTCTGTAGTTATTAAACTTTATCAAACATTTCTAATTATTAAAAAAACATTATATTATATTGTGATTACCAATGAATTCCTACATCAGTTTGATTTATTTCCCACTTTAATTTAAACACAAAGCAAGACAAATGCAAATGAAGCCTCTTAAGAATGTGCCTGGCTCCTTCTTGAGCAGGGGGTTGGGTTGATGAGGTCTGGGGAGCAAATGGGGTTTGGCTTATCAAGTCAGCATCTTGCGGAGTCTCCAGCTACACAAACACAAGCACAGTTTAATTTCCCCATCTTGCTTTAGTTTAATTATCCTTAGGCTGGGGAAACAAGGATTAATAGCTCCACTGGGTTTTCAGCAGAGTTCAAATCTCTCCGGGGGTCAATGCTTTCACCCCGGTGAGTCCTGAGTCCTGAGCTCCGATGATCAAGGCATCCTGTTTTCATAGGTCCTGGCCAAGTGTTTAGAGGAAACAGTTTCAACATTCCAATTGTCTGTTGAAAGATTAGGTCGCAGTCGCATCACGCTACATTACATTGATAGATGTTTCATATGTCTTATATTTGGAGAAATTGCCTTTGCTCACAATAACTCACTCTTGGCCATATGAGAGGAGGGTCACGCTGTAGTCTGAGTTAATGATATTGTTGCTTTCCAGCTAGTCGAGGTCAGATGATGAATCCACAGTCACTCATTTGTGTGTAGAAGTAACAAAGAAGGCCAGAGGGACTTCAAAGTTTCTGCTGTGTCCAGAAAATTACTTCCTCTCTTGAATATGGACTATTTATTTTCACATACTGATTATCTACTATAAGGGGGTTGTCAAGGTACTGGGAAATTACTACATCCTGTGTCTGCATTTTAAGAATGTAAACTGTGAAAGCGCCCAGACTGTTAATCATTATATGAAGAGCAAGATGTGAATGGTGGTGTGGTCATATGACTACACCCCACTTTTGGGTAAAAAGACTCTCCCCGGCGGAGTGTACAGCTATTCACTGCCTTTAAAGTGTCACTGTATTCCTTTTCTTATTCTGCAGAATAAATCAATTTACTTCTCAGTCCTGATAGTGAAACAGGATCTTCCTGGGTGCAGTGGAGGGGAGTGGTGAACATCGCAGTAGGATATTACATTCCTTCTTCCCTTCGGAGCAATCAGCCTTCGGAGCAATGGGCATTTGTTTTCGGGATAACGGGCTGTCGGACAAATGGGGTTTTGGTCCAACAGGACATTTTTTTTCTACTATTGGGACTTCGGAACAATAGGCCGTCGGAACAACGGCATGGGCCGTCTGAACAATGACATGGCACCCTTCATATGCCTTTAGAAACTGATGTCTGTTACGTTTTCAGTGAATTTGGTTTGGTAAAGTCGCCACCTGCACCACCATAAACATGTATCACAACACTTAATTGAATTTAAGCACAGTGAGAAGCTGCAGCAGAGCAGTTTCTCACTAGTACATTTCTCAATAGTAAAGTGTACAGCAAGGTTGTGTTATGAACAGTTATAAATGATGGAAACCAATATTTTAATAAGGCCTGGATTGAAAAATGGCGAACCCACCCCCATCTACAAAAAGTCACAGCTATATTTCTAAATGGATCCATCTAAAGCAAGGGGCAATAATGGTGAAATGGAGGGCTGATAATGAGTGGGACAGATTCAAAGGCAGACAGTCTCAAGGAGGACTTCTGAGCGAAATGTCAATTAGAGTAGACGTTTGCCAGACTGGTAAAGTGGTGAGGTGACAGTCGAGGGGAATACTAAATCATGACAGCTTTAGTCGAAGTTCTGTGTCAAATCAAGTCCAAACTTCTAAGCCCTCTCAATTCTGAATTTCCTTTCACACATTTGATTTTGTTGCAGTTTTAAAAAGGTTTTAAAAGCAACATTGTCACATTGTGTGTGCATTGTCATAACTTTTATTGTAATAACTTCCCCATTACAGAATCAATTGCTTATAAAATAAATTAGTAGTGTAATATTCCCTCTAATATAATATAACTCCCTACTGGTAATGTAAAAATGTAACAATTATGTATGTTACACGGGCAGAAAGATTTATATTTTCTGTTTTCAAAAATGGAATAAACTAACTGCTAATGTAATAAAAGACAAAATTATGTATTTGTTACCTATTTACACATGTATTAATAAACAAAGTGCTATAGCTAAAGGAAGGTATAGCTATGGAATCCAAACACATTTACATCAACTTTAAGGAATAGGACAGAACGTCTTAGAAAACTTGTTGAAAACCAAAGATGTGTAACAATTAATACAATCTAACGAAAGCATGTCCATGCATGAAAAATGCATGACACCTTTTTTGTGCAACTAAAATTGCACTAAATTGCCTATAATGTTCTACCACTATATGTAGAACCATTCTTTTGTAAAATGACCAAAACAAACCAAAAATGCCAAGTCAGAGTCTGATTTGAATACTACAACATTGAAGAGCTCTCTATATATTGCAAAAGATGGTCCAATGTTGGTTCTAGTTTTGACCATAGTTTTAGTCCGCTACAATATACATTATTTGTGCGCAATAAAGTGTTTGTCAGTATAAATTCAGGCATTAGTACGAACTCCACTCAAAATCACCAACAGACTTAAATAAGCGCCAGAGCAAAAGTTGGATTTTGAGAGAAAATTAACACCAATAATAAAAAAAAAACACCACTATTTAATATTAGGTTCTTTATGTAATCAATGTATGCCTTATTATAGGACTACTGTACTTTGTGGTTGTTAATGAATAACCGGTCATTCTCCCCTCACCACAATCACAAAGAAATTATTGTCTTTAAATACATTTTGCCTATATATCCATCTTTACATGTTTCTGTATTTTTCTTTTTCAATGGAAGATAAACGACACTGCACATCAATCAAGAAAATTAAGAACCAAATGCTTTAGATGGCGCCCATGTAAAAAGCACCATGAATGTTTTAACATGATGGTGTCTATGGATAAATCATGGCCTCAATTATGTTCACATCCTTAAACAAACCCATGCACTGCAACGAAGGGATGCGTACAGTATGTATGTCATGTAGTTATACCACTATATTTTGATAGCATTGATAGCATTCCAATTAACATCGCGAGTGTTCTGTGATTTATAATGTTTTTATTTCATGGATAGAAAGTTGAAATGAATGCTATCGTAGTGAAGGTTCTTTAAAGCTGCGTTATTTAACACCAGCTTGGGGGCTTGAAGTAGAAACACTCACTTCCCCCGGCTAACCATACTCAGAGAAGGTGTGTGGTTGTGTGTTACATTATTGAGAGGCTGCACTTCAACGGGTGCTTTGATGCTAAATGCAATAGACCTCTTTTAGGCAGTAAAAAAGTTACAGAGAAAGGGAGAGAGACAGAGTGAGGGTCCCTTCAGAGGAGTTTGCTGTGGATCCATACCTACTTTGAAGTCTAGATGCCTTGCTTCAGAAGGTAATGAAATGGTTATCACAAAATTTCCCAATGTTTCAAATGGAGAAAGTCAGTTTTCTCAAAGAGAAAAACATCATTAATATCACTGAAGTTGAAGGTTATCAAGGTTGAGTCTGATGGCTTTTCTCATCATTAAACATGATTTTATGAATCAATGGAAGCAAGAATGTACATGGAAATGTTATAAACATAGGCGGTGCTATTAAGAGGCTTGGGAAAGCTTAGCTTTGCCAAAATTATTTTAAAATTATTATTATTATAAACTTTTTTTCTGACTTTGGGAAGCTAAAAAATCTTTATATGCCAATGGGGCGACGCTTCCTATAGGTGGCATATGACCAAACAGGTCTGGAGACTCCCTGGTTGCATTCACACTGCCATTAGGAACGCTGAAGTGACGTCAGCCAATGGGGTTCCGTGTTCCGTGTTGTATTTATTCACTGATTTATTTTTATCAGTCCACCAAAATCAGTTTCTGAACAAATGTGAGGTGAGAAACAATCAATCCAGTTGCTGAATATCACTCATATTAGATCTACAAGGCATAATTTACAAGTTTGCTCCAACTTTCGTAAGGCATGGGCACTGCTGCGTTGCACTGCACGCACCAGCACACCACACGGTAAAATAAATAAAATAAATACATCTACAATAAAAAACACAATTTTTATTGTTTGTTATTTGTATTTGGATTGTTTTTTCATTGGGGCACACTGTGGACAGACTGCCCTGGCCAAGGGTTGCGCCGGGGGCGAGGGAGGTGGACAGGGAAGCGGCGCACAGCGAGTCCGTGGTGAGGTTAGGGCGGAGGGGTGCTGAGTTTTTAAATATGGCGGTTGCCGGTGCTGCATTGGCTCATGTGTTCGACCAATCAACGTACACTTACATCTGGACCGATCAATGTGCACTTACGTCACTCATGGGGGCATGCAATCTGCGATCCCTTTTGCTGCTATCTGCGCGCTCCGCTGTGTGTCCCTGTGTTATCCCTCCCTCCTGTTTTAGATGTAATTTATCGTATCTTACACCATTTGGAATGAAACAAGCACCGTGTGCAATGGGTTCATTCACGCAGTCACCCCACCCAGCTTCCCCATGTGTGTAGCGCCACCTATGGGTAAAAATCTTATAATTCCATGTAAAATTTCAGAAACTTTAGAATGACCACGCTGCAGGTTGAAAACTGAAAATGTAAAAACAGCATGCCACTTGTGAAATGTGAAAACAGAAAAAGGGGAATAAATATATATTTTTATTATTACTAATTATTTCAACATCAACTACAGTATATACATCTCTGCAGTTACAATTCAATTGCACTGATGTTATCCATAAGATATTCTCAGTTCTGACCCGACAACATCATCAAATCATCACTTGTGATATGATTCGTAACTGAATTTGAGGCAAGAGTTAACTACTAAGTACTTTAAACTGGCCTCAAAGTTATGGCTGCGTGGTAGTGGAAGTGTTTTGGAACTGTTGATTTAACTTTCATCATACTATCCTGACACTACTCCACCTTGTTCATTATCACCAGAAAGTCAACCCAAAGTTCTCTGTCAGATTAGTACATTTGTATATTTTTCCCATGCAATTACTTCAATCAAGACTGAAGCTTGTAATAATGGATATTTAAATGTAAAATCACAGAATTAATGTAGAATCAACACAAATGAAGTATATTTAAATTCAAATACTATTGTTTAATAGCAGCTTTTTAACTTTGAACACAGATTCTCTCCTGTGAACTACAGATTTCCAATAAAACCATCAAGGCCATCAAAATTGACTGTCAGCTTGAAAGGCATATTTCTTATATGCACTAACAGAAATAATAACAAAACCCAGGACTAAATTTAAAGTGCCAGTTTAATTTAAAAACCATCAAAGCCATTAAAATTTGATATCAGCTTAGAAGGCAATCATTTCTTATATGCACTATAATATAAATGATAATTAACAACAAAAAATGTATTCCATGTTCAAGTGCCAGTTCAATTCCACAATAGTTGCCTGGGTCCAGACCAGTGGGCGGGACTAACGATTAGCCAATAAACGGCGCAGGGGGAGTAACGATTAGCCAATCAGGGTGGGACTAAAGCCTTTGGAGGAGTAATAATGACAATGGCGGCCGACAAGATAGACGCTGCTATTGAGGCTGTTCTAGATCGATTAAAAGTACAAATTACTTCCTTTTTTGGTTTTTACTTCGCTCCGTTCCATTCTTAAAACCCCAGCAAAACAGCTATGTTGGCATGGCTATGCATCAGTGTCTGACTTAAAATGTCTGACTTAAAATGACATCAGATTCAGGCGGACAGGTTGGTCTCTAGTGATTGGAAACTTTGTGCTCCTCATGTACGCACGTGTCCCCATGCCTGGCATGGCTTCAGTGGCGTTGACAATAATTTTCAGTTTAAAATTAAAAATCCAACATAATTCCAATTTTACCTTTACCTTCTGTGGAATTAAATTAATTTTTAAAATTTAAAACATTAAACATTTAAAACTTAAAAACTTTCTGCAGCGTGCACGAGCCTAAACAAAAGGCAGCTGAGTTAATTGCGTTAAATATTTCAAATTAATTACAAAATTCACTCGTTAATTTTGACAGCATTAATTATTTGTCAATTAATTGCACTCTACACAGACGACTGCTGTAGTATCTGCCCTTAAACAACATTAAGTACTCAGAGGATACTGTGATTTATGACTGTGATTGTTTCCAACTCCAATTCGCTATAAACTGGCCTCAACTGCGCATGGCAACAGCTTACTGTTGAAGCTGGCATGACACATATTGTGAAGCAGTACGAATAACCGAGTACCTGTGATACTGTCTTATACACCCAATTGACCTTTGCAGCCAACTGTCTTTGAGTGTGTGCCAGTCAAGGCCCGTTTTTTCTTCACAAACTGAATGTAAATCAGTCAGTACTCAATGCATTTTACAAGCTGTTTCATTGAGTCAAGGGTCAAGTTTTGACCATAAGTATGACAGCTTGGTATGCCTCTCTCAATAACATCTGGAAAATTAAGATAGTTGTGTAGATACGACTGCAGAGTAGTAAAACATTTGGAAAACAACGAATAACCTGTGTGTGGAGCAGAAAATAATTATCCCTTAATAATCCCTTAAATTTTCACTTAAGAGACTTTTGCCACTAGAGCCTTTGACCACTAGGACCAGTAGGCAATCATATCACATATTATCGTAATACACAATTCTGTAGTCTTAATTGACGAAGGGGTGGGAGAATGAATCTATCCATTCAACTCATTTTGGAGACAAACAGGTTCTTGCACCAGGACCTTGGTCTAGGACGGAGGCAGGAGTGCATACCTGACACGCATGTCTTTTGGTTTGGGGGAAACCGCAGTACTCTAGGAAGCAACACGAGAACATGGGGGTGACATGGAATCTCCATACAGAAAAGACACAGTCTGGTACCTTTGCCCATGTTGGGTTCAGACTGATGCCATTCAAAAATAACCTTGCAACAAACATTGGATGATGTCTTCTCTGATTTGTAATCTGAATCAGCAAGTTTTCATCAGAAAAAGGCTAGTTATGAGTCGACAGCTGGGGGTTGTTTCACAATATTTCAAGTGTAAGTCCTGCTGAATTGTGAGGAAAATACGATGTCACTTTACCCACAAGGAGATATTAGTTCTTTTTTTATTGACAGTTTGAAATGACTTGATCTTTTCACCAGTGATATACTGCCTCCCTCTACCTCAGGGCATTCAATATTGGGGCTCTGCTTTCTCTATCTCTCCTTCACATTCACTCTCTTTCAATATACCCATATACTGAAAGAGTATTCAGTTTTGCAATATGATTGTCAACTGGATTTGTTCTTCCAATAAATTAGAAATTTTAAGTCACAAATAATTGGTTACTGTCCTTGATATACCTCTGGTCTAATTAGTATTGGAACACCTCTTAAGAAAAACTTTTGTGAATGAAATGAACATGATGTGATATTTTAACGTATTATAACCTCATCTCCTCTAAATTATAGATTGCCCTTCACACCACCATTGACCCAAAGAGTTAAATCGGTGGAAATAAGAAGCAGGCTGTCTTCTATACTGCGTGAATTCATTTATTTTCCATCCGTATCTCCCAGACAGCAATTTCTGATTTTCAAAGGTTCAAAGGTTCAAATTGTTTTATTTGTCAAATGTACAGTACAACACAAGGTCATTCTGGACAATGAAATTCTTATGGCAAGGCAAGCAACAACTACGTAGTAGGCACAAACAGATAAGACTTTAAGTACAACCGTACAAGTAGAGGTCACATATAAGGGCACAAGGTCGAAGTAAAGGGCAGGGGTAACATATATGTACATGAGAAATGAGATTTAAAAAAAAAACCTATAACTAGAAAAGTGAAGGAGTGCCGGTGGATATGTACATTTAGTTGTGGTGATGTGCATTAATTTGCATAGGAGACTAGAGATGTTGCAGGTTAAGAAGCCTGATGGCCTGTGGGTAAAAACTGTTTGTGAGTCTGGTAGTCCGTGCCCGGATGCTCCGGTAACGTTTACCAGACGGCAGCAGCGTAAACAGTCCATAGCCTGGATGGCTGTAGTCCTTAATGATTTTCCGTGCTTTCCAAAGGCATCGTGTGTGGTAGATGCCTTGCACGGAGGGGAGGTGACAGTCAATGATGCGCTCCGCTGTCTTCACCACCCTCTGGAGCGCCTTGAGATCAGCAGCGGAGCAGCTGCCGTACCAGGCGGTGATGCAGCCGGTGAGAATCCTCTCGATGGTGCATCTGTAGCAGGTGGTGAGAGTCCTGGCAGAAATGCAAAACTT
>OMKR01050322.1:0-11650 GCA_900302355.1 Cyttopsis rosea | reverse complement strand
TGTGTTTTCCTTTGTCGCCCGCTCTCACCTGCCAATGCCGAAGACATGGCCGAGGAAACGAATGGAATGCCAATCGCGGTCCGGTTTCTTTGCGATTCCGTCTGCCCTGTGTGTGTCTTCCAGACTGGAGGTCGCTGGGGACGCGCCGGCCCTAGTCGTTGGATTAGTCTGAGAGGATCTTTTCCACCTCGAGGTGAGGCAGGGGCACCTCAGCTATTCTGGCTTGGCCCCGACACGGGAAGGACCAGGTTGATCACACTCTGAGGGGATTTCATCACTGTTACAGTGCTGCAGTCCATTCGCGATGTCGTCAGCGAGTGCACGTTTTGTAGAAAAACACCTCAATATAAGCCCATATACTGCCACACTCACTGGCATCCTCCTTTTTCCCCGCTATCCATTGACCTTGCATTGCTTTTGCAAACAGACTTCTCAATAATGAAGCACTTTGAAGCCTTGCACGCAATTTTATGAAGATGCAATATTGAGAGATGGACTAATCAGGTCCAAATCACGTGTGCTGCTGTGTAAAGAAAGCCAATAAAGATAAAGAAATAAAGAAAATACTTCACATACATTGTTGGATATACTGTTGCAGTAGGTGCACTTTCCATTGGACAGTCATCACCACCTTGGAATTGAAGCTAAGGCTGAACACTTTGGCTGGACTGCACACGAGTCAGCATTAATGCTTAATTTTACCCTCCATGCCCTGTGTCTCCATTGCTCGTCTCCCCACTTCTGTTAACTAGCCTGAGCCTGGGGCCTATAATACGTACATTAGCGCTAATAATGGAGTATTGATCATAACGAATCAGCCGCCTCTGCGCCAACGTCGGTGTCGGTCCTGCTGAGCAAGTAGATCGAATGGAAAAAAGTCCCAATAAACTCCATATCACAGCATATGCATGAAGGGCCATTCGTTTATGTCTAAATGATGAATGGCCATTACAGGGAGGACCGTGGGGACCACAGAGATTGCTTAGCATCGTGACAACGGGTGCTGGTCACCGCGCCACCTATGCAGTGATTAAAGTGAGCCGTGCGAGGTTAAGCAGGCAGCGCTGCCCAAGAGAGAAAGAGAAGCTAAGCGAAATTATCCAGGTGTCTGCAATTATGAGAGAAGACATCCCTTCCTCCACTTGGATCCCAGCGCACAGTCCCCACCCAGGCTTGTAGCTGCAGTAATGCGTAGTACACGTGGCTGAGATAAGGCCGTTAGGGCAGAGAAAGACAAACACATTGAAGGCCCGAATAGCACCGCTCATCTCTGAGCAGGAGGTTGGAAAAGTGGACCTTTAAGCTTACGAGCTCAAGCCCAGTCGAAGACCAAGCTGAAGATTGATGAAAATAGCTCTGGTGCCGGGCAAACATTTATTGAAAAATAACGGCCGAGGGGGGAAAAACAAACAAACATCAAAACTCGGACCGACGGGGGAGGAAGAGGCCAGGGAAACAAAACTACTTTCATCCAAGTTCAAAAGCACGTCGACGGGACAGGAAATTGACAACTTAATAGCCTATTTTGGGCAATTTGTCACTTTCTGACAGCATCTGCTGTCCCGGTGAATTGCTGTGCTCCTGATACATAAAACATTGAATTGAGGTGACAAGAATAAATGTTGCCTGACCGGGCTCGAAAATGAAAGGCGCTCAAGGAGTCTCCGAGCGTTTGGGGACTTGGGGCAAAACTGAAACAAAAGTATTTCCTCCTTCGCGCCGACAGGAAAGGCAAATAACGGTACAATTAGTTGAATTATAAACAAAATGAAGGCTTCCATAACAAGCGTGCGATTCCACCCGTTTCCATGTGTGCGTTGCAGTTAACAATAGCGTAGTGACTAGGGAAAGTTGGACCGATGCCGATGTCATGACCACTCCCAAAATAGGATCTATTTTTGTAGCCGTCTCAATGTGATGCTGATGCACATTGTATGCTGCTTAAATGCATATCTGCAAGCCTCCATGCAAAACTATTTAGACTGCTGCACACGCACACACACACACACACATATATTGTCTCCATTGTCTATTGCAGCTATTTTGAGGGTAACTGATCTTCACCCTACTGCGATTAGAAAACACAGTGAATTTCTGTTGTGGTTTGGCCATTGAGAGGAGCCAGGGTCTAGTCCCATTAGTGTGTCTGTCTTAGTCAGCAATGCCTCCAGAGCACTTTTTCCCAGTCACGCACCAACAACCCACTGACTGGAATGAATAGTGAATAAATAGCCCCAACTGGTTGTCTTGTCTGCCCCTCCAGAACATGGAAATACACAAACCCCTGATTGCATGAGGGGGAGAAAATAGTAGACTGGCAAATAAAAAAAAACCCCCTCTAAAATCAGTTTTTTTGCCAAACCAGCCATGAAGAATTTGTGCTTGCCTGTACACATTCCTTGCTTTACCTACCCTATTATTATTATACGTTTCTGGATGTGTGCGGGTGACTGTGATCGTGCGTGTGCGGCGATCAAAACGTGTTAAGTATGTGAAGGAACAGGACGTCTTATCCACGATAGGCCTCACCCCGTACAGTGGGTACTTCACTTCTCTCCTTTGGCCGCCTTTGCACCGGCGAGTCTGTCGGAAGAAGATTATCATTTGGGGGAAGAGAAATAACTCAACAAAATGGCGAAATTATTGGGAGGAGCGCTCGAAAGTCATGCCTTGAATATCCATTTCGCGGGACACACCGGGACAAATGGCTCACGGGGAGAAACTACTCAGTGACTCAATGACCCACGATGGGGCAGAAGAGAAACATCGGGCTCCTGTCGGTGTAATATGGACTCTACGACATGCGACAATAGAAGAGTTGATGAGTAACAATGTTCTTGTGTTTAAAAATCATAGCGATTTCCAGAAATCCAAAATAAGGACTTCTGTTGCGACCTTCTGACTTTCGATAGGGGTTTTAAGAAATTGCCTCACTTTCAGGTGGTTTTGATGTATTTATCGACCCATTATGGTCTATATGCCTGCTGTATTAATGGTTTATTGCATGCGCAATGCCCTTAGTTGGAATGGCAGCAATAAGCAAATAAGTCTGTCTTGAGAAGGTCCGTGCTCAGCTGTTAGAGAACACTAAATATTCACCACATTAAACCGGGGCAGAATAGGCTGCGGTCAGACATAACCTTCAGTCCTCACAGCTGTCCCTGTTATTCTGTGTAATACTCAACCAAATATTCCAAATATGAATGTGAATGTTTTTTCCTTTGACTACAGTAAGTTGAAGCGGGATATTTGACAGAGAAAATTGGAAAATGGAAACGAACAACACAGACGCGTGCACACTTGATCTTTCAATCTTTCCTTTGTGTATCCCCAGTAGAGCGCACGAGCGCACGCCTCACATTCTGCTTTTCTTGGCTCACCCCCGGTCTCGCCCGCATATTTACCACCGAGAGACAAATGGTCTCCGGACATCGAGCGACTTTAATAAACCTTAGGGGGTCTGTGTGCAACACATTTAAAGCTTTATTTCAATACTGCTCCCCCAGGGGTGACAGCAGAGCAAAGAAGGCACTCTGAATTACTAATGGAAGGTTTCATGAAAGGAGGGCGGCAGGCAGCATGGTTTCCAAGCACGGTGCACAAAAGGGTACGAGGGTGCAGAACTCATCACAAGTAGGTAGGATGAGGAGACAGCGGAGTGGCCTATGGAGAGAGAGGAAAGGACATGATATGTACAGCTACGATTCTGTCTCCACCAGAGACCGGAGGTGGAAAGAACGAGTCACAAGGACTCGAGTGAGTCATAGTCACTAAAGTGCCACATACAGCTGAAAACGTGCTCAAGTAACTAATTTGGTACTCATACTTGTCCTTTAATTATTTTCTTATGACGCATCGTTGGTTATTTTTCACTTTTGATGGCTATTACAGAGTAAACATTTTAAGATCAATCCTTACAGCCTAAACAAATTCAAAAGAAATCAGAGGGGCATTTTAAAGGATGAAAATTCCAAAGGCAATGAAAGCCACAGTGGCTGAAGATAAAAGACCACGGTTTAAACGTGCGCTTTCGAATAGTCCTTCGTCATATTTTTGGATCGTTTTTGTCTTGTTAAATCAAAGAATCTGCTCACAAGTCCTCATACGTGTTAAACGTACGTATCCATGAAGATATTTTTGGAGATTTATGTAGCCAACGTATAATTGGCTTATTAATTCATTGTGTTTGTGTATGTTTTCTAACCCCCCAAACATGCAGGGCACAAGTAACTCACTAAGTACTTATATACTCTTAGTTGACTCATTTTCCTTCGGTACTATTTCCACATTTGCTCAAGGAAAATAGCTCGGAGACATGTTTTCAATATGTCTCCATTTGGTTCATCAAACCATAAAACCTCCGTCATAAAACCTTCTGAAAGTTGGTTTGACGATGGAGTCACCTATCAATACACTACTCTGGGCTTCCTCCGATCATTATTAAGCACATTGATAAATCATGTATTCCTGCTTAATGGAGTCCCGTCATTATTGAGTGGTGCTTGAGGAAGCCGGACCATCCTGTCCGGAATGAGTATTCTAAAACGAGTGACTGCAGCTGTTGTTTGGCGGCTTTTCACAATGCGAGTCCTCACTGTCAATTAAAAAAAAACAGAATAGAGGAAAAGCAGAGACAGAACCTTACGGTGTGCGTTTGGGGGCATGGAAACGGAGCGCAGCCTGCGAGAAGAACGTGAGGAACGGATGATTATTTCTTGATCAATATTGTAATGGCCATGCAATCCAGAGCCCTATATATCTCCAACCTTTCAGATTTGAGAAGAGGGTTCCCAGCGGCATTATCAAATCTCACTCGTGAGGGTCACTCTATAGATGCTTAGATACACCATGATAACTTGCAAACTCCTTCATGATAACTTGCAAACTCCTTCCTGCTACAGCAGTTTGTAGTTATGCTCAATATTTGGAAACAATGAGTGTTGCACCCATGGGAGGCTCCACCCTCCACGGGAGTGATGATAAATGGAGCCCAAACTCAAACAATACATAACAGAATAAACCTAATTTATCTAAGAGTTGTCTGTCGGAAATAAAGACAGCAACCCTATTCAAACAATTCAATAACCCGTTAACCCAAGCATGGGTTCACAGTCAAGGTTGCATTGTGCGAAATTCTGTCTCTACCCTTCTAGTTAATGGTTTTCTCGTGGCCTTCGGGCTCAAAATAAACCAATATAAACATTCTCGCTTCCCGCAGCACCTCCCCGTTGCTCCACATCCTTTCCATCACACATTGTAGTTCCAGGACAGGAGGAGGTGGAGTAATCTTTTACCTCGGAAGGGAAGGGGCCAAGGTGTTTGGAGCTTTTGTCGACAGAGGTTAAGGTTTTTGCGCATCCATGTCCGCATGTGAGGGTTCTATGTCTGTGTACAGTATGGTCAATTCCTATAAAGGTGAGTGCACATGCATTTATTGCACGTTGCCTCAGCCATACAGCGCGTGTATTCCAGAGCTGACAGATGATATCACAGCTGGCCACACACCAAATCATCTCTCCTCTTCCTACTCGGCCACATTTCTCACCTTGTAGGGAAGGCGCAGATATGCTATGATAAGATGTGTGTAAATCAGGGCGCCGAACCGATCGGAGGAACAAAAAAACGTGAACCATGAAATCACTTGTAACCTGTAACGTTACCTTTTCGTTCCATTGAATATTTCAAGACAACTGTGTCCGTTTCACCGCCACACTTCCAAATGTTGGATGTAAATTGCATCTCGGGCCTTTATTCAAAGTATCAATGCGCTTCTCAGTGTCTTCCTGAAGCAAGCGCACGTACATCCCAGCGGGCGAAGCATGAGCATTGAGTATTGAGTCGGTCAGTCGCGTATAAAAAAAGCAACTCTACAGCTATCGCTCTATAGCTCGCTCTACATGCTTTCCCTTTGCATCTGAAGCCAAATACCCGAAACAAACGAGGAGGAAACGAGGGCACCGGCCGACAAACATCTCCTCAACGCCATTTGACGGCTCCCATGGAAACACATGGCGCCCCGCTCTCTTTGAGGATAATGCTGTTAGTTTAAGATAATGCTGTTAGTTCAAACAAGACTGGCAGACTGCACGTGGGAGAATAATGAGATTACCTGTGAAGTAATTAAGAAGCTGTGGGCTTGTACCTGTCCTACGCCATTCACGAGACGTGGTTCGGGTCAACAATGGCTGCCGTCGCACATCCCTGATTTAATCACTGTAATTCATTTTGCATTAGGTGTGCTGTTTACTTTGTAAGACAATTTAATTATATTAATGTATTACTGTTCAACCCTATGTAACTGTCAGTAAGCAGACAACGTGAAAGTGGACAAATCACTAATTGATTGAACAAAATTCTGGCAGCCAGTGGGAAACATTTTACATTTAAATGGATATTTATTTATATATTCCTGTTTTAATTATGATATAACACTGGGACAAATTGGGATTTAGTTTGTTTTGAAGAGACAAGAGACAAAAATTTTGATTAATTTCAACAAGTCGAGGCTCAGGGTATCAGCAAACTTACTAACCTTATTAAGACCTAATTATGGCTTTAGCTCATTTTGAGTCCCACTTATAGTAGCATCAAAAAAATAACAAAAAAATAATCTTTTTGAGGGCACGTTTTATGTTCACTGCAGTGCTTAGGCAGTTCTAGTTTAAAAAAAAAAAACTTGCATTTGCCTGTTCGTTTTCCCCCCTGGGGAGTGGTTATATCCTCAATGTCCCTATTTGGAATTAATAAACGTATCCAAACAATTAAATACTATTCAAAATAGAATCTCAGACATATTAACACAATTAAGGCCTTAATTTTTGCTGACTTGAGTTCATACTTTTTCCCGACTTTTTAATGACCCACAGAAACCCTGAAGCTGAATTCCATATTTCCATATTTCAACAGAATTTATTTTCCCTTGCCTGCTTTACAGGTTTGCTCTTTGAAATTCCAGCAAATTCTGTCTCTACAACCAAAGGAACAGAAGAAGAGAAAGCCTATTTATCTCCAGAGCCAGTCTAGCGAGGGGAAATCTTCACGACAGGATATGATTACCATCTGCAGGGACGCTCGGCTCTATAGATGCGTGGGTGTGAGAAGGCTCGAGTCTTTCATCCCCGTTGGCTGGATAATTATTTATTTGCGAGAAAACAGCCGATGCTGACCCTCGTCTGAGGCGTATCGATCGACTTGCGCTCGGACATCATTAATGTCAGCACTGATCAAACAGCGTTTAAGACCTCAGGGTTCTCCCTCCTTTGTTTATTGGGGAGATGGGACAAAGCCAACGCGCGACGGCGCCGCGCCGTGCCGATCCCCCGCCCTGCATTACCAGCGGTGCAGGCCCAAGTGTCTAAAACAGTCTCAAATTCGTCTCAATGCTAAAACTCTCAAGTTTGACAGAAATGTATTGGCTATATGCGGAGGCTATAAGCTCTAGTTGTGCAGCCAGACTTGCCTTAGAAGACCGTGGCGGGTGACCGCATGCTGGATTAAGGGTTAACCAATTAGCGGTGAGAGGATGGGCGGATGTAGCCGAGTCAATCGGAATCTGCAGCACAGCCGGATGAAAGGCTGCTAATCCACTACTTGGTCACGACCTCTGGCGCTACAGAGGCAAACAGAGGTCAAAGGAGACGTGGCGAGGAATACAGAGGACGGTCTAGATGGGAAAAGTTGTGCAGGATTCGTTAGTAGTAGTAGAAAAATAACATTTCCACAAAGTAAATGTTGTGTGTTTGTATCGTCCCAAAGAATATGCCTTTCACAGTTCAATCTGTTCAGCAAATTAACAAGAAATCCCTACACATGCACGTGTCTGCTTTTCAGATTTATTGTCACAGTCCATTTAGAGTAAAGTAAACGTTGTGTTTGCGGTCGCAAATATTTAGCGGGAACCGTTAATGCGTTAATAATCAAAATAAAAGAGACAAACAACACGGTGTGTGTGCGTGAGTTGGGACAGGGGTGATGTGTTGTACGGCAACATTAGTGCCGCTTTGCCAGATCCCTCTCCCATGGGAGAAGGGTCGAGCAAAAGATGGTACAGTTCAGGGATAGGTGGAGAAAGAAGGGAAAATCATTGCAGGTTTTTTGTTTTCAGTAAAACCAATAGAATCCTCAAGGGCGGCTCAACGGCGCTGCGCTCACCAGTGCCCTTGCAAAATCGTGCAGTGGGGGAAGCTGTTATGGTGGAACATTTTGGCACCTGGCGGTAGAAGAGCAGGGTCGTGTCATGGTGGTCGCTACAGACGGCCAGCAGTACGTATAAATCACCACAAAATAAATGTGCTTTTAAGAATAAATTGAGGACGTCTGTCAAGCATGTGATATGAGCGTTATAAACTAATAAAAGATACAAGCATAACTTCATAATCGGCGTCCAAGAGGTAAAGTCTGATTATACTCCATTATACTGTATGGAACTTGCCGTGACCGGGCGGCAAACATGCAAGAATTTGCCCTTTTAGATAAAAATTTTCAAACGTATTCTTTGAATATCTTTAAACGAATCCACACAACGAACCAAGCCGCAGGCCTGCCAGCACAATCCGCATCTCTGTTTTACTTTACGTGATAAACTATAAAAGTACAACCCCAAGAGATGGGCCGACAGAGAACGGTCGCAGGGACAAAGATTAGAGAATGAATGATGAATCCAGAGAATGATGGATTAAGTACGCTCACGTGTCTTATTTGCATATTTGGTCCAAGATGACGCAAAAGCTAGTGACAGAAAATAAATGAGCGGTAAATGATCATTTACTTCATTATACAGTATATCCTAATCGTGCAAGAGACATTTGCCCTCTTTGAAGCGGGGTCGTTTGTGTGTTGGAGGAAGAAAGAACGCCTCCTAACAGAGCGATGGTGTAATGCACCACGGCAGATAAATGGGGGAAAAGGAACAAAGCCTTCGTCACGTTTAATTCAAATTCTTCACGTGGACAATGACAGAAGTGCCACCGCGCCTCAGACACGCATGTAGAGACGAGAAGGGCACAGAGGGGCATGGATTTTCATTAAACGCAGGATATATAAATGACGGCATCATTACACCGCTTCCTCCGAAGTTCTAATCTGTTTCCGTTTCCCTAATAAAGCACGGTGCCGCCGCGGCGCAGCACTATTTCACATCTGGGTCAAGTTTTATTCTAAACGGTAGCTCATTATGATACAGTGGGGCTTGGATTCTAAAAATATCGGTCTGTTTTGCAAGGTGTTCGGGGAGCCTCTGTGCATTGGTGATGGTGTTAAATGTTGGGTTACTAATAGCTGGAAGCGCAGTTGAGTTAGAGTGTAGTTGGAGCGGCATCAACTTTGTCCGGTCTATTTATATTTAGCTTACTTCTAGATCTATTCTATCTAAGTGTATTGTGTTTATGCACCGCGTCAGTCGAGGCTTAGTCTTCATCTCGAGCCCTTTCTACCAACATTTTGATAAATGATTTTTATTGATTACAGCAGCTGTCGATGTGACGCTTCCCTGATCGCGGTTCTCGATCCCGTCCCCGTCGTACGTCGCAGGTATTTGATTAAACATTTCACAGAGTTGGTGTCGGGAATTTGAATTCATATTTGTGCAAAATGTTAGGCTGGAGTTTGTTTTCCATAGAGCCTCATCTCCAGCCATGACGGCCTTATCTTCACGCCGGCATTTGTTGAATGTAGTATGAATGAGATAAACAGACTGCATCTCTTATCTTTTAATTCATGCTTTTCTCCTTTTTCTCTCCTCCGGTTTTGCGCCGAGGCCAGCACGGTAACCGTGCGTCTGATAACACGAATATGAATCCCAGGGCTTATCGGGGAATTGGGACACACAGTATATGGCAAGGGCCGCAACTTAGCGTGTGCATTTGTAAGACACTGACAAAGGCCACAAATCTATGAATCACACAATCACACTACATAAAATAAATAAATGAATGTAATGTTTTCCTTACGTTGCATCCAAAACAGTCGAAGAACCTCTAAACCCAGAAGTTTCAGTTTCCCGTCTCGTCTTTTTTGGAGAAAGTGGGCGGGGTTCCGTGGGATGGGTGTGGCCAGCGGATCGTAGGACACGCCCCTTAACATCAATTGAACTGATGTTAAAGGTGCAGTGTGTAGAATTCAGCGGCCATTAGCGGTGAGGTTGCAGATTGCAACCAATTGAATTCCCCTCCGTGTAGGAGAAGCTACGGTGGCCGCGAAACTCGCGAAAAGTCGCTCTCTAGAGCCGGTGAAGAAATATGTAGAAATACGACGGTGCAACATGGCGGCGTCCGTGGAAGGGGCTCCAGCCCCCATGTACAGTATATATAAACGGCTTATTCTAAGGTAACGAAAACACCATTCTTATTTTCATGGGATTATAAACTAGTTAATACATACTTATGAATATTATATTCCATTTCTGCCAAGTCCGCTAGATGCCACTAAATTCTACACACTGCAACTTTAACTCTTGAAACGCTTGACTCTCTTCTCTCTTCGCTATAACAAACTGTAAACGCCAATTGCCATTTCGCATTTGCCAACTGGATTTCTTAGGTGCGGGACACAAGAAACCCAACCGATCAGGATTTTTGCATTATGAATTTGAAGGATGAGTGCTGCGTCATATCGCTCCCTTCTCAGATCAGTTCTGGTAATTGGTGGTATTCTCTGAAACCATACTACTGAACTACTGGCTACTATGGCTGCTATGAACCTTAATATTTAATATAGTTTCATTTGATAATATTGCTCAAATTTGACAATGAACAACCATAAATTGTTAGCAAAAGGTGATTTGGAGTAAAGGCTGCCTTTAAAGTTTAAACCGCAGAGCATTATCCCGACCATCTCATTCAGAACAGGTTTAACATGAGCCAGCGGTCTGGAGCCTGTGCCTGGCTGAATGTTCCAGCAAAGCCCCCTGGTCTAATGGTGCTCGTTCTGCTGTCAGATTAAGGCTCATTTACTCCCAGCTGGGTCTTCAATTACCAATGATTAAAAACCACCTTTGGTTATAAAAAAAATTTGAAAAAAGAAAAAGAGAAGGATCTATCTAGATTAAGAAGGGCCCTGACGTGACAGAAACCGCTGACGCGAGATGGCGGCGGTCCGAGGGGACGGGGCGTGGCCACGTTCACTTTGGAGACGGAGATTATTATTAAAGGGTCACTTTCTGATTTCATCTCTTTCGGAGAGACAGCTGAGCGGAGATTTCTTCATCGGAACAATTAAGCCAATGGTTTTTTTTATCTGGTCGCCACTATGGTAACAAGACGCCGGTCTATAATGGTAATCACTGATTTGCCAAAAACATGGAGACGGAGGACTGGAGGAGAGTTTTTTCGTGGCATTTTTGTGTTCTGTTCTATACGTTATTATGTAGAGCGCGATAATCCTTTAAAGGTGCAGTGTGTAGAATTTAGCGCCCGCTAGCGGTTGAGGTTGCAACCGACTGAATTCCCCTCCATGTAGGAGAAGCTACGGTGGCCGCGAAACTGTTTGGTTTGTCCGTTCTGGGCTACTGTAGAAACATGGCGGTGTAACACGGCGGCGTCCGTGGAAGGGGCTCTAGCCCCCATGGAGATATAAACTGCTAATTCTAAGGTAACGAAAACACAACGATTCTTATTTTCATGGGATTAGACACTAATTAATACATACTGATGCT
>OMKR01050319.1:0-11855 GCA_900302355.1 Cyttopsis rosea | reverse complement strand
GACGAGTCAAAGTCCTGACCTGAATCCTATTGAGATGCTGTGGCATGACCTTAAAAAGGCGGTTCATGCTCGAAAACCCTCCAATGTGGCTGAATTACAACAATTCTGCAAAGATGAGTGGGCCAAAATTCCTCCACAGCGCTGTAAAAGACTCATTGCAAGTTATCGCAAACGCTTGATTGCAGTTGTTGCTGCTAAGGGTGGCCCAACCAATTATTAGGTTTAGGGGGCAATCACTTTTTCACACAGGGCCATGTAGGTTTGGATTTTTTTTCTCCTTTAATAATAAAAACCTTCATTTAAAAACTGCATTTTTTGTTTACTTGTGTTGTCTTTGACTAATATTTAAATTTGTTTGATGATCTGAAACATTTAAGTGTGACAAACATGCAAAGAAAAAAAGAAATCAGGAAGACTTTTTCCACACCACTGTATAAGTGATAAGTACATGGTGAAACACTTCTCAGTCTTGGCGACAATGCTGCAATGATTTAGGTAACAGTGGAGGATTATCTATCAACAAAGTTACTTCAAATCGTGCAGGAATCAGGCTTTTTGTGGTTTAAAACAGTGAAACTCCTACTGATACAAACCCAAACACATTTTTCTAATGAAGGAAAAGGGAATTATTTTTTCAAATGATTCATTATTGAAAATATGAGAATGGGTATACCTTTTTACAGTGAATTGAAGCCTCCCCTCCCCCCAAAGACATTGCAAGCCTTTGGGGATAAACCAGCAGAATCTTTAGCCAGATCTGGAGAACAGAAAAGCACTGAGGCCACAGAGATGACCAGCTCAGCAAACTGCCACTCTGCACTCTGAAAAAGACTCTTTATTGCTCGGATGTTTGAAGCGAATCATTTCTCCGCCACTAGCAGTGTTTCTCTGCCTGGCTTGTCAGCGATGTCTTTTTCCCCACAATTTCTCGCAGTGAATGCTCATGCTGTTAATGACATTGGCAGCCAAGCGCTGTTTACATTGCGTGCATTTGAAGACATCTCCAACCTGTTCCTTCTGTTTTCCAACAGTACCTTTGGTTGTTCATGTTTGTTTTCGTTCAATTGCATTGGATCAGGGACTGTCCAACCCCTTCATTCCACTTTTAGTTTGAGACTTTTATCTTGAAACCTTGAGCTTTTTCTTTCTCTAAAATTGTAAACCATTAACTAACTATACTTCAACTCCACCCAGACACCGGTCCACCTCTCCTGGCACTGTTGGCTAACACCAAGGCTTCTCTCGGAACAAAAGCAGCACATAATCACTCACACACACACACACACACACACACAGGCACAGGCAAAAAAATAAAATAAAAAAAAAAGTAAAGCGGAGTCCTTGGAAAAGCAGCATTACGATGCTTGCCAAAAACTGTCTGCTGATAGAAAGTTGGATTGCCTTGAAGAGAGTGAGAGGGAAAAAAAGGAGGGCAATCGAGGCAGAGAGCGAGAGAAAGACGAAAAGAGAGGAAAAAAGTCACATGAACGAGAGACAGTCTGTCAACGTACTTTTCCAACACTAGTATCCCAGAGGCTGCTACACACACCGTCACACTTTAAAGGAAGGAAAATTAGGTCTGCCGAATGTCACCCAGGACTGTGGGCAGGCAATGTTTTTTTCAGTTTTAAATGATTTGTTCACCATTTTTCAAACCAGGCCACGAATTTTGGTTCCCAACATTTATAACAGCGCAACCTCGCTGAACACCTTACTATTGATAAACTTACCACTCCAGTCCAAATATTTAAAGAGTGTTACATGTAGGCCTTTTGTTGGACGATATATTGTCCCAGAAATAATTGCGATAATATTGTCAGGTGGGGCGGCGGGTATAAGAGAGTGACTGAGAAAGTGTCCCTGTTATGCACAATGCTTTTTTTATTTTGAACATGCTATTATTGAACAAATTGCACATGATTTGAATAACCAACCAATTAAACAGAACATTAATTTCATTTAAAGACATATAACTATAAGAAACTAGTAAAAAAAATTCCCCTGCTCCCTTTAACATATTTTCTTTTAAACTCAATAAAAACATCTCTTGAAATAAAAAAATATTTCTGGGGGAAAACAACTTAAATAATTAAATAAATATAAATGAAACAAGGCAATGTAAGGCAATTTTCTAACCACATAGCTGTGTCCGCATCTTCTAACGAACGAGTCCACTAGTTAATCGATCGCGGATGGTGTCGTTCCCTCAGACGGATAATAAAAAGCAAAAACCAAATCCACACAAGTAACCCTAATTGACGTGAAAAAAGCGACATTCGCGGAAAAGCGAATTGTTTGCATCCCTGCATTTACAAATATATTTTCCCATAAGTTCAAATATGAGTAGAGTAGTTAAGGATATAACAAACAGATTGATGTTACGAGCGGCAGAAAGCAGCAAGTCATTTTGATCGTAAATTCTCAGGTGACTTGAACACAGCATCTGTAACAGTAACAGTGGCAGTGATCCACCGTGGATTCTAGCGTAGATAAATCTAAGCCAGGGACTATGATCGTGGTCACTGTGAAAACTCCAAAAGATAAGGGGGAGATTGCGCTTTCGGGGGATTCTTCTGTTGCTGACGTACTGTTTAGGTTTTGTCACGTTGATACTTTGAGTAGCGGTGTCGCTCCCAGGTGCTGTGAAAAAACGCTGCAAAAAAAAAAATATATATATAACAAATACATGCAGGTACAAGTATATGCAGGGCTTTTATTAAATACAGTATAATGGTAAGGAAAACGCTGCTGTTTATTCTGGCATCATGTTGGCTAAAATGTTGGTGACATTCTTATGTCAACAAACACGCATATAAACACAATGGGCAATTATCGAGGTCAGAAAAATTATTGAGGTCATGTCCATATATCGTACGATAAGGCGATTCATTGATTATCTGACAGGCCTAGTTACATGAGCTGGTACCTGTCACAGCTCCGTTGGTTTTACGAGACATCTCTGCTTGCTTTCCTATTAGATTACACTTTGCTTACTGTTCCGGCTACTTGCTTGGCTGGCTCGTTTTTAGCCTGGTGGCTAAGCTAACTAACTCAACTATGCCAACTATGCCCTGTGAGGACTGTGTGCTACTCCAGAAAACAAACAGAAAGATTGCTGACCTTAAGGAGGATATTCAGCTGCTTTCTGATGAACTGCAGAAGAAAGACTCTCTTTTAGCTTTTAGCTTCATGGACGTGGCTTCTGGGTCGTCCAAACGGATTGCCTCTCTCAGTGCAACCATCCAGGACACAGTTCTGTGGGACCCCCTTGTTGACGGAGGTCGAACCTAATCAGGGCCTAAGCAGGTCCTCCTGCTCGACACCTAACCATCAGTCGTCCTGGGTCAAAGTGGTGGCCCGCTGTCGCAAGGGATACTCGGACGGGGCTGCCTCACCACCTCTGCCTGCTGAAACTGCAGCTTCCTCACCACTGGTGGCTAGCAGTGTTCGGGTGGCTCATCATTCCACTGTGAAGCCAAATCAACGGCCTTCTTCTCGGGTAATGACCTCCTCTTCCCGTCGTAAGATCTTGAAAGAGGCCTTGATCAGACTCTCTGGAAGTCTTCCTTGCTCTGAGCCGGCAGGGAAATCCTCTCTCAAGTCTGATGTCGCTGCCTCGCCACAACACTCGCCTGCTCGGAAACCCCATCCTCAATCGGCAATTTCAACACAATGTGGAAACAGATTGTGCAGTCTCCTACCATGACAACCCACAGCCATCATCTCCTCGTCCCCTCTTCTCCCCAACCACATTAATAGTTGGGGACCCCATAATCGGGAACATCCGTTTCTTCAACACAGCCACACATTGCTTCCCTAGAGCCACAGTCCCTGACATCCTGGATAATCTCCCAGGGCTGCTGCGCTCACTCCCATCTTCTCCCAAACGAGTAATAGTTCATGTGGGGACAAATGATGCAGTTCGTCAGCATGCTGAGCTGACCAAAAATTATTTTAATGAACTTTTTAAGTAGTTAGGGTTGGAAAGTTTGTTTTTATTTCTTGTATTCTTATATTGTTTCTATTCCCTATCCTCAGCCTCCACACTCGGCTCCAGTCCGCCTACAGAGCTCACAATATAGGTTTTATTGACAATTTTAATCTGTTTTTGGATCGTTTCTCCCTTTTCAGGACTGACGGAGTCCACCCTAACAGGCTGGGTAACCGAATGCTAGCCACCAACTTGCGGCACACCGTACAGTCCTCTCCATGTGACTGATTGTTTACATCCCACACCTTCCCAGAACCTCCATCTCTGTCTATGGTGGCACTTCAGAGTACTGT
This sequence comes from Cyttopsis rosea, assembly GCA_900302355.1. NCBI lineage: Eukaryota > Metazoa > Chordata > Actinopteri > Zeiformes > Parazenidae > Cyttopsis > Cyttopsis rosea. Next base: position 7,571 of record OMKR01050319.1, on the reverse strand, counting down.
CTTCCCCGCTAGCTCCCCCCACCGGTCTTATTTGTCATTAACCTTCTCACCCGATAGTTTTCCCATACAGACCATTATTAGGAACAGGGCTTCCCGTCCACACTGCATACCTAAAGGAAAGACCAAAAACCACCTCTCTTACTTGGATCACTGTGGTGTGTGCATTGGGAACCTCCGCCGGCTGCCTCGTGCCTTTGCCTGCTCTGTTGCTGTCAAGATGGCTTTGATCAATGCTCGGTCTATTGGTAACAAGGCATTTGTCCAAAATGATTTATTTTGAAGGGAAAGTATGGACTTCATGTTCCTGACTGAAACATGGCAGAAGAATATGGATTATTCCCATATAATTGATCTTTGTCCTGCAGACTGCAATATTGTTTTAAAAGATGGCGATGTAGAGACTGTAGTCCAATCATTTAACACTCACTGGTCCTCGGTGCTGGATAAAGTAGCTCTTCTCAAACTTGGAAAGATCCCCTCCATAAACTCATCCCCATGGATAAATGAAACTATCCAGACTTTTGGGCGCAAATTTCAGATAACCGAGCACTTATGGAAAGCCACGAAGCTTGAAGTACACAGCTTGCCTCTCAAGAACTTATGGGTATCCTTAATGACATGGTGAAGGCTGAGAGACCTTCTTATTTCACTAATCTAATATCTTCCAGCAAGAGAAATCAAAGTCCTGTTTGATACAATAAACAATATTGTCTCTCTGGGCACTCCAAATTTGCCAATTTTCTCTAACCGTGAGCAATAACTTTCTTAAATCTTTTATAGATAAGGTTGTAAATATTAGGGCAAACATCTCACCCTCATCGAGTCCACTCACTAGTGGTTCTTCTAACCCATCCATCTTGGATTCTTTTTGGTTTTGGTTTTATTAGCGCAGGATTCGATACTGTTGACCACCACATAGTAATCCACAGGCTAAAACACCTGGTGGGCATTTCTGGGACTGCATTGGAGTGGTTCCTCTCCTATTTCAGAGATAGGACTCTCTCAGTGTCTGTAGTTGATCTTGTGTTGGACACTGCTGCTCTGTGATGTGGCGTCCCCCAGGGTTCGGTCTTGGGGCCTATTTTATTCTCCATATACATGCTTCCACTAGGACAGATTATCAGTACTTTCAGCACCATCTCCTATCATTTGTACCCTGATGACATCCAGTTATATTTTCCTTCAGACCTGATGAGCTTGATAGACTTTCTGTATTGAACAGCTGTTTAAATGCAATTCGGAACTGGATGACAAATCATTTTCTGCAGCTAAATGCAGATAAAACTGTCTTGATTGTTGCTTTTGATAACCTTCACTCAGTGATCAGGCAGAACCTTTGTGCCTTATCCTTGTCTTCTCGGTCCCGTCTGCGTAATCTTGGTGTGATTTTTGACTGATGCATGAGTTTTGATACTCATATGAGGACGCTGACTCGATCATGTTCCTTTCACTTAAGAAATATTGCCAAACTTAGGTCTGTTGTGTCAAGAGCTGAAATGGAGAAGCTAATACATGGTTTTATCTCATCACCTTTGGACTACTGTAATTCTCTTTTTACCTGCCATAATAAATCTTCCTTGTTCTGTTTACAAACCGTCGAAAATGCTGCTGCTCGACTTTTAACACAATCCAACAGATGGTCACACATTACACCTATTTTAGCTTCCCTGCACTGGCTTCCTGTTAATTTTAGAATTTACTTTAAAATCTTGGTTCTCACCCTACATGGCCGAGCTCCACATTATATCATGGACACTTCTGCGCCCACACACTACCAGCTGATCTCTTAGGTCCTCTGGCCGGGGTCTTCCAAGCGTCCCTCGGACACGTTTTAAGACTCGTGCGGGGAGATTGTGCTTTTCAGTCGGCAGCGTCTAAGCTTTGGAATAGTCTCTCAATAAATCTGAGGTCTCTGGACCTTGTGGACTCTTTTAAAAAGCAGTTAAAAAGCCATCTGTTCAGACAGGCATTTAGGTAACATTTGTTTTTTTTAATGTGTTAACTTGTGTTTTATGTCTGTTTTGCCATTGTGTGTTTTATTTGTTGTTTCTTTGTTTTATTTATTTGATTGTGAAGCACTTTGTGACTGGTGTCTATATAAATAAACTTTACTTACTTACTTGTAATGTTTAAAATAAGGGTTTTCGCCAAAGACTGTTAAATAAACTACAGTAAATGTCAGATGTCAAATTTCAAACAGCGACTCTACAGCTCTATGCTCTATGGCAAGGAAAACAGTGTTGTACCTCTCCGTTATTTCCTGCCACGTTTCTTGTTTGAGCCTTCGTTTGACTCCGTTAAGTTCCTAAATTCCCCAAAATCTGAGCCTTTTTGATGTTTTCAGAATGGTGAGTTTAGTTCCAGATGATGCTATCATTTGAAACTGACATATAACTTCTCGCTTAGTGGTAGATGCCATTTGGATTTCAACAGCGCAGCCGCAATTTGCGTTGGCATTTTGCATTGTTGTGCCAAATATAACAGCGGTCTAACCAAGCTTACAGAATGATCTGTTTGATCCCCTTGATAAAGCCCCGGTCACGCTAGGAACTCCTTCACATGTCTATGCAGGTAGTGGACCGGTAGTAAAGTAATATAGTTGGTTTGCAGGCTAGGTAGCTCACCTGCGATCCAGCGGCACACATAACGTGCATATTATGCAGTTTCTGTCTACCTTGGTTGATGGTGGGTTCTCCACCACCTCCAGTAAACAAATCTGCCCTCAGAAGAACAATTAGGTGAATTAAGTTGTTACTTTGTTGTAATGATCTGTAGACACACCAATATAGAATGCAAACTTGAGTGATAAAACCGAAAGGCTCAAATTAGCGTTCGCTGCCTACCTCGTGCCACAGACCTGCAGCAATGGGATAGATTGTTTACCTGTTGACTGCTGCTTGTTGCAGTGGTGCCCGGTCTGGGATATACGCTTGGAATAGCTTCAGGCTTCAGGATCAACTTTTCTGCAAAACCCATTTGCTTTTGCATTAGGTACTGGAAGTTTTCATCTGTGAAATGTGTGCTCCAAACAAAATAAGACAATAAAGAAAACATGGTTTTGAGTGGAGTGTTAAATCTCCTTAATAGTTTTAATTGAGGGCTGGAGCCATTTTGGACATTACCCCCCATGAGGTTATTCAGAGATTTTAATTTCAATGAGAAACCCAGATTAAATAAAGGTACAAATATGGCCTGCGAATGGTTCACTTTAATATACTGTACCTGGTGCCATATTTTTCATGCCGATTTATCCATTTGTTTCTGGTGTTTGTTTAAGACATATGCTACACTGATATTGCTGCACCAGCTTTGCTCACAGCTCGCATCGTAGCGATCATCCCTCCGACCATCCCTCCGACCTCTCCTGTGCCAGGGCCCCAAGCCTTTTCCACAATGTGCTAAAATGTGAAAGTCTCAGTTTAGGCCCAACTAGTTTGCCACTAAAAACATGTGGCCACGTATCCCACTGTGAAATGCTGCATTACAGATGCATTCATGGAAGACGTGATTGAACAAAATGTACTACTTCCTGTTGATCAATGTGATTTTCCATTTATTTTTCTAATCTGGCTCAGGTTAAGTTTAAAATCTCTGCTCGAAAAAACTTTAGAATGGTATGAATCTGCTTAAAAAAGTTATTCTTTCTGTAGTTTGGATATACTGAGGATATACTACTGTCACTACAGCGGTACTCGCGATGAAAGGTTTGACTCTTTTTGGAGACTCGCTCGCTCGCTCTCTCACTCTTCCAGTGAACGACAGTGAGAATAGTCGGCCATTTATTATTATAAATTTTTTTTTTTTGCAATGATTGCAATTAATTTGGAATGGCAAGTACCATATAAATATAATAGAAAGGTATATGTGCACTTAAAAGAGACTTTGATTTGAAGGTTGAACTGGACATTTCCATGTTAGTAATCTCTTGTGTCAAACTAAAACTCAGTGAGCGTTACAGGTTTATACTGAAACTTGCTGATAGTCCCATATTCTATTTTACTGGAACTCGGTGACAATTTTATGTTCCGTTTTATTAGAACTCAGTGACCGTTCCATGTTCTATTATTGTTCCATTGTGAATAATGAACAATAATAACCCTAACCCAAATTGCATCTCTCCTCTGGTCTCGTCTCCTCTGGATCTGAATCATGGCGGATATTTGCTTTCAAGTGGTAAAAGTCATAAAGTTGAAAAATGTACTTACTTGAGCGCCCCCTTAAAATAACCTTGTTTGTTTCCGTTGAATAACAGTTAATTTATGTTTCTAGTAAAACAATACATTAACCGTCACTGGGGCATGTCTTGAATAAAGCCTAATTATCCTTTACAATAATTCACGACATGTTTACAATCGGATAGGCAAACACATTAAAATGTGCAATAATTAAGATCTGGAGATATGATGTATGATGATGATTGTGTGTTTTGTGCTCAAAACATGTTAGACCCTACAGCTAAACACGCTTGTGCACTCGTGTACCACTGGTGTTTCCTTGTCAAAAGAGCAGCTCTGCCTGCTCTGCTAAATGCCAGAGCCGCGTGAAGCAGCCTCACTCCCCCATAACTTTTCCAAATGGATTGCGCAGGTGGCCAAATCACTGTCCTTGTTTTGGTTTCAATCATGATCCTGATTCATCCTCCAAGCAGCTCATCCTGTCCAATCGGGAACAAATGGTCAGAAGTAATGATTACATTTTCAGGATGTGACAGGTTGTCAGAAAAGACATCAGAGGGAACAGAATCAGCTGCTTATTGTCAAATCAGCCCAGGGCTCAATCAGATTCTCTTCATGGTTGAGATTTTAACGTCTTCAGCCAGCACATATTTTTCCTTTTTGTCCCGCCCACCCTCCATAAGAATAACGCTGTGTTGTTTTCCGAAGCACCGGAGCTATGAAATGACATTAAAAGTGATTCAGAAGTTGGGTTTCCCTGCAAAATTCATGAGGGGTAGTTGCAGCCTCGAAGGATTTGACCATTAAGGAAACCAACCAAACTGGGATTGAATATAAAGGCCAATTTATACTTTCCGCATCTGAGCAGCCACGAGGGTCCGTGTGCCGTAAATCTTGTCAGTCGTTTACAGAATGAAAAAATAATTTTAAAAAAGAGTGGAGGGGGGAGGGGCAGGAGCTGAAAGAATGAAAGTCTCCCTGTTAGAGAAGTGCAGGAGTATTTACACAAAGAAATCTAGTTTTTACAAAACAAAGTCCCGTACCGACGTGGAACGACTTGGAGACGGGCGTGACCCTTCACAGAGTGCACATTTAATTTTATGTTTTGTTCAAGTAGGAAACGAAGGAAAACAAATAAAACCTGCGATTTTTGAGTAACATTCAAAAACCTCGGAATCGGACATAATTGGCGCATGGCTGAACTTCAATAAAAACACATGGTGAACGGTTTGTATTATTGTATTGATATTAAACGGCATGTAATACCCTATTTCAGATTTCGGAAAACTTTATTTTATTTGTGATAACAGAGAAAATGTGGATTTCACAGTTAGGCCATCTAAGGTCTAGATAAAAAGCGACTGTACTTAAAGTAGTCAAACCTGAACTAGATTATAATAAGAAGCCTGAACGGCATTCCAACCCCTATTTCCGATTTGTGAAACCTTTATTCTATTTGTGAAAACAAGAAAAAGGTGGATTTCACTATTTTTTGATAAATTTTTATATTTTTTACATACCAGTCTCAGATCTTTCATCTTTAGTTTCATTACAAGCAGGAAACTAACGGAAATGAATCTAAATCTAAAATAAAAACACAGCATCATAACTGAGTATATAAATATGTTATTTTAGGCCAGGCTTAAAATGCAGCACAACATTTTCTTTAAAATAATGCTCCGTAAGGGGTGAAAAAGATTGAAGACGCCCGCCTTGAAGGAACAAATTTAGGCCGTTTCACACATTTTACATGACCCTGAAGAAAATGAATGGAGACGATATTAAAAACTGAAACAATATGAACTATCATCTAAAAAGTGGTCGGGGTAATGTCAAATGTGTACATTGACTACTGAAGTAAACTGGCTAAAACTCAATTTGATACGGTCCTTTAAAGCTGATTTGCCTAATATTTACCTTTGAGTGTAGAACAGCATGGACTCATTCAATGCTTTGTGAAGGAAATGAGAGGCGGTCCTTCCAACAAGTGTCTACCTGCTACTATCAAGTAGTTTGTTACTATCCCCTATTTTGTGAACCATTTTAAACTAAATCCAGCCTGTATCCTCCTCCCAACATTCTTGGTCTCCCTCCATGATAGCCCGGTGATTTCCCCTTCACACCCAGGGAAACAACTTATCTGAATTAATTTGAGGAAGTCACGTTACTACAAACCACCACGGCACTTCTCGACTATTAAACAAGATGGCTATTCTCAGTCGTGTTACAGGGGAATTGTTTCCATTTTGAGCCTCGAATATAACCACATAACCAAATATTGAATCACATCGGCGCACCAGTTGGCCTTGCTTTCCATTGCCTCACTTCCTCTCCACCACTCTTGGCTTAGCTGGAAGACAGTATAATTAAAATAATAATGGCTAGAAAGAAGTCCAATGTTGTTTTTATGAGGTGTGTTTGCTGCCTCGGCCTGAATATATTACACAGACAATTCCTGGCTTGCAGTTCGGTCTGTTAAACACGGTTATGTTTGATGGTGTGTATTTTCTGTCTGATAAAGTGTGCTCCTGGCCATCTGCAATTTATTATTCAGTTACAGTCTGCCCTACCCTGCACTCTTTGACCCCTTAGATGCTTGCGTTGTTCCATTGTCTGTTGTTTCAGTGGTTGGTCCTGTTCTATACAGCAACCACACAGAGCCACGGTGGACGTACAGAGCTCAGGTCTACGTAAGTGTTTGTTTTTGCACAACGAAGCCACGGCCCGCCGTGGCATGGCAAGATGGTTGCTAAGCCTGAGAACCGTGTTTTCCCTCTCTGTTGCTGGGCCAAGCTGCAGTGAGCGCCATAGTAGGGGTCGGGGAAAGTCATACTCCCAGAGGCCAGTTGCTCCAGCTGTGGGGTGGAAAAGAGCCCAGTACATTGGGGTTGGGGAGGGTGTGTGTGTGTGCGATGGTGGTGGGGGGTTGAAATTGTTTACAGGCTTTGTTTATTGGCTTGGGCTTGGCTGTGAAGTTGCAGCTGATATCCCACACTTCACCAAAGTGTGCGGAACACAGTGGCCGTCAAGAGCCGTCTACGCTCTGCTGCGAGATGACATGTAACTTTGAGTCGGAACACGTCAGGACTCTTTTTTTAATTCTGTTTATTTATTTTTCTCTTAATTTAGGCATTTTATTTTTCCCCCAGTCAGTCAGGGTTTGCATCTGAGCGACATCCAAGTCTCTGTTCCAGAGTTTGGGAGACAGACCAATCAGAGGGGGAGATCTCAAGCAAAATCCTTGGGTGCTTATTGGTGGCCTAGTTGCAGGCAGACAGCCTATGGCATTCTTTGAAAGCTCTTGATTATTACAGCAGTTTCCTGAGGGTGTGTGTGTGTGTGTGTGTGTGTGTGTGTGTGTGTGTGTGTGTGTGTGTGTGTGTGTGAGCGCTTAGC
>OMKR01050316.1:0-12571 GCA_900302355.1 Cyttopsis rosea | reverse complement strand
GGCCGCCGGGAACGGGCATGAATGTTTAACCCGTGGAACTCCATGACGACCACGACCCCCCGTGGTACACGCATATTTAACCACAATGTGCTACGCGATGGATAGTACCAGCATTCTGATTACCGTTGTATTTAATGCCTCATTAGGTTTATTGTACATTACCAGTTGTTCTTTATCTTTATTAGGGATTTATTGTATTGTTTTATTTGTTAGTTTTCTGCTGTTTATTTTAGGATATATTTGTTGTTTATCCTGTTTTATCTATCTATCATATATCTATATTATATATCTATCGACATACCTATCTATTTTCTATCTATCAATCTATCATCCATCTATCTCTATCTATCGATCTATCTTTCTATCATCCATCTATCTCTATCTATCGATCTATCTTTCTATCATCTATCTATCCGGAAACAGGCTTTATTTTTCGATCACCTCTCAATTGGTGATCATTCATCTTGAATGTGACCGATTTACCCCGAATTCTTCCGAAATGAATCGGTTTGACAGATTTTAACGATTCTTGTGAGAATTCCAGTCGCAGCTCCGAGCTGAACCGACTCTCGTTTCACCGACGGGATCAAAAACGGACGACGAGTCGGAAAATCGAGCAAACCTTTCCACCGAGTCCCTCGTAAAGAGCCGAATCGCCGAAAGGAGAAAAGACACCTGAGCTTTCCTTTAACCTCGGCCGGCGTCTCCAGATTCAAGCGGCCTCGCCTTCCATAAAGCGAAGGGAATTTGCCTAAATAGCCGTCTGAACCTCGCAGCTCCAGGGCAAGTTACTCAAGAACAAAGACTTTCTGAAGAGCTTCTAATAAAATGCTCACAGAGGCAGGAGGACCTTGGAATGCCCTGCCTTGGGCATACATTTATATTTCAAATAAATTAAAATAAAATAAATATTTAAAATCATTGTTCTTTTTTATTTATATATTAACTGTATTTTTTTCTCCCCAATTTATTTTGTTGTATTATTTAGTTAAATGACTGTTGAAAGTTTGATTGAGGTTTGAAAGTAGGAAGTGTGGTTTATTAAGTATTTAGCTCTTCTTCGTGCCACACGCTTGCGGCTTCTCAATCGGAACATTCGTAAATTATTTCTTTTTGACAGAGTTCTCACACCGTAAATAAATCCACACCTTCATTTTGTTTTATTGGACCTGCCTCCTTCCACTTCCTTACTCCTACCACGTACTTTGACGGTCGGCTGAACGATTTCACATGCCGTTACAGGGGTTATTTATTTCATATTTTCATATAGTGGCACATTCTAAAATACAGTGCGTCCTGGTACTAGTAGGTTACACAAATGACAGATTTAAGTTTTTCATGCCTTACCTGTAGTAGGCACAGTGAAATGATAAATGGCGCTCTGCTTCCACCATGAGGACGTTGCATGAATGAAGTCAAGCCTGCTGTGATGGCTCTACTAAACATGAATGATGGGCAGATGATGTTTTATTCAACGTCAACCCTCCTAACTAGTTAAACGGAGGAAAAGCTCATTATTTCGGGAGCCGGTTCCTCCGTACTTTATGATTTATAACATTATTCATTTATAAAGACGTCATTTAAAAAAAAAATGATGGAAGAAGATTTGAGGGGGTAGTTGGGATCCCTGGTGAGGTTTATTACATGATGCACTGAAGTAAAAATGTCAAAGTCCAAGTTGGATCTCTATTGAAGTTAAAGACGCAGTGTGTAGAATTTAGCGGCATCTAGCGGTGAGGTTGCAGATTGCAACCAACTGAATAAATCTCCGGTCACCACCACCACCCCTTCCAAGCGTGGATGTACGGCGGCCGCCAAACTCTCGAAAAACGCGAAAGTCCCTCTCTACAGCCAGTGTTTGGTTTGTCCGTTCTGGGCTACTGTAGAAACATGGCGGTGCAACATGGCGGCTTCCGTGGAAGGGGCTCCAGCCCCCATGGAGATATAAACGGCTCATTCTAAGGTAACGAAAACACGATTCTTATTTTCATGGGATTATACACAAATCCAAACTCATGGAAAATTCTGAGAAATTAATCTGACAGGTAGTTAAAAAAACAAAAGGTATAAAAGTTTGACTACTGTCTGTGCATTTACACACTCATACCATACATCCAAAGAGAGACAGGTTGCAATGTTATGGTTTAAAAAATGTCATATTATGAATATAAAAAGAACTCACTTAAAAATAAATAGAATTGCAAACCTAAATAAATGCAGCTGTGTGCACATTAATCTGTTTATAGGCCTTAAATAATATGAAAAGGTCTTTTGATTGGAATGTACTGAACATACCATGTGTACAGTTAAAAATAAAAAGTGATATTATCCAAATGATCGCCTGAATTCAGCCGAATATGCCACCTCCAGTCCAACATGCAGGGCTGGCTCCACTGCACAAATTTCCCCCCACGGTGATAGGTCCTCTGCGTCCCCTCTGTGACATCACAACGCGTCAACACGGAGTTCTGAGAGAGTATATAAAGAAGTTCCCCGTCTGAGCGTCTGAGTGAGGTCGGACATGGGGGACAGGGAGGAGCAGGTCAGTAGACACAGCTCCTCCACTGACCAGCCCTCACCCACTGATCAGGTGCGTGTCAGTAACACACGCGCACACACCAGAGAGGATTTAGCGTTTAGTAACATAAGAGGGCGGTACTGCAACTTTAATGTCACATAACGTACCGGACATGTATAGAAATTGTAATGTCCCAGCAGCTCTCATCAAAACAATAGGCAGTAATAACAAAGATAATACAAATATGAGTCCTTTAATACAGTATATGAAAAAGTGAAACTCAGTTTACTGTACACAATAATGCCAGGATAATGGAAAATAAACCAGAACATTTTAAGCAGTAAAAACAAACACCATGTGTATACATACACACACTCAATTACATGATGAGCCCGCATCAGTTGAACCGATCTACAGTAGTATTAACATTGGGTGCGTGGATGTATGATGTTTATAGAGTTAGAGTTGAGTATTAACTATTCAATCACCCATAACAGTACAATAAAAACAAGCTTGGTGGAAACTTAAACGCACTCCATCTCCAAACAAAATTGCTATGTGCGGCAGGGGGCGGCTGTTCAGGGGCTCCTGGAGGGCCGCTCTGGGTCTGAGGGTCGGGTGTCCTGTGGTGCAGGGGCAGTGTGCCTGGCTCTGGTCTCCGGGCTTCCTGCTGCTCGGAGGCATTATGAAATGTTTCCGACGTCATACACCAGCATCATTTGGGGAGCAATCCCATGCACCATTGCGCCTGCCACACGCCACCTGAGTGGCTTTCCTAGGGGCTCCCCGATACAGGCAAAGAACACACTAGTTTATTGGAGAGTGGCAAGATTTAACAAGCCGGGAGCAGATAGAATCTCGTCATGACAGCTCCCCTCCATGTGTGTATGGGGATGGGTGATTTAACCTGTGCTCATCGATTGCTCTGATGAGCAACAGGTGCACAGCCAACCTTGATCCCGGGGCCCAATTTACTAGACACAAGACAGGTGTGGCTGCTTAAATCACACCATCCCCACACCACACTGAGGCCACTTATATGGCCCACTTAGTTGTTTTAAACTATTATATTATTTTATTTTTTTCTGTGATTTTCTTATAAAAGAAATGCATTACCATTTAGATGGCTGTTAGCTTCAGGAAGCTTCCATCCGGCCGCAGGTTCGGCCCCATCAGCACCAGAATCGCCAGACACCACACACAGTTTTTCCCTATGGCCATCACTCTCCTCAACAACCCATCCTCGTTCCCTCCTAATTCCCCGACCGTCAACCACGCACAGACACCAGTCTTATTTTAGCTTAGTTTAGCATAAAATAGTGGAAGACACAATGCCAGTGCAAATATGTATCACTATATTCCCTCACTGCTCTTTCTATTGCCACATATATTAAAGTACACAAAGTACACAATGCATACCGTAATGTATGTTTCCGTAACATACCGTAACACATTATGGTAATGGATTTTTTTTTAATAAGAAAAGCATAGAAAAAACACTAAAATAATTTAATAGTTAAAAACAACTATACTGGGCCATATAGTAGGTATTGTGTACTTTAATATTTAAATGAATTATTTCACATTCTCTGTGAATATGTGTATCAATTCGGACCATAATGTTTTATGGTGGTTTCATGAGAATGACCCACCCTCCTGATTATGTCCTTCTCTTTTCTTCTCTCTTAATGCTATAGATGTTATGGGAAGATGTATAAAATATGTATTTAAAAAAAGTGCTGTGCCCTTAACATTCCACAGGTCATCCAATGGAGGGGGTTGTTTACGTAAGTGGGCTTTGGTGATTATTAAAGATTGGCATTGCAGGTTGGGAATTGGAACTCCACTTTCAGAATAACTGTCTTGGATGCAATGGAATACAAATACCCTCTGTTGTACACCCTACCTGCTGACAGTGCTGTTTAAAGGAAATCACAAAAAAATGTCTTAAAAAAATAACAAGTATGGTAAAATGGAACATTTGTTTCAGTTATGTAATGTCACAGGACACCGTTAAAGACATTCAAGACAATGGATTCATCGGAGGCTTTGAACCCCCATCGTTGCCACATGGAATGGACAATGAGCGAGACGGCTTGGAGGGCGCTGAACAAACTGCGGCTGGAGGGGAAACTGTGTGACGTGGTGATCACAGTGCATGACGTGGATTTCAGCGCTCACAAGATCGTCCTGAGCGCCTGCAGCGAGTACTTCAGGTGGGTCGCGCAGCAAAACTCCCTGCTTCTCAACGAGTGTGCAAGTGTGCATGTGCAAGTGCCAATAGAGTCCATCTCCAGTAACTTGATGACTTGTTGAAAGTCTCCCAGTGGATTCATATTGGACAGTTTCAGGTCCTTTTTCAGCGAATTCTGGGCAGAAGGTAAGAAAGAGTAAGAAAAGGCCTTTTTACCAAGCTCAGTACAGACTGTGGGGACTGACAACAACAAAATGCCCTGAGAACGTAGCTGATAGCTGCCAAGATTGTGGGAGATATGTATGATTATGTGCTTGTGTGCGCTTTCATGTGTATGAGGGTGTGTGTTTGCATGTAACTGATCCAGATTTTTTTGAAGAGACATCAAAGTAGAATGATTGTACTCATGCTTTTTCCATAAAGTTTACCTGGGACAGTTTCCCTGTCAATCAGTCTGATGAGCTCAAACTCCACCCACAGGGCTCTCTTCATGCATGACTGGGACCAATCAGAGAAGAGAATGTACAGCATCTCCGGTGTTTCCTCAGACATAATGCGTCTCCTCTTGGACTACGCCTACACCCACTCCACCACCGTAACAATGAAGAACGTGGAGGAGCTTCTGGTTGCAGCAAACTACCTCTCCATGCTGGGTATTGTACAATTATGCTGTAACTTCCTCCAGAAACGGCTCTGTCCAAAGAACTGCATCGGCATCTGGAAGTTTGCCGACATCCACTTGTGCCCCGAGCTCAGACAGAAAGCCTACCTCTACATGCTGCGACACTTTGAGGAGATGGTTCGCATCTCCGAGGATTTCCTGAAGCTAACCATGCTGCAGCTGGCCGCTGTCATCGACAAGGACGAGCTGAACGTCAAGCAGGAGAGCATTGTGTTTGAGGCCGTCCTGCGATGGATCTACCACTGCTCCCATGAGCGCAAGGGCTACATTGCCCTGCTCCTATCCAAGATTCGCCTGGGCTTGATGACTACAGTCTACTTCATGCAGTATGTGAAAAACAATGACCTTGTGAAGCAGAGCGCAGAGTGCAAGCCCATCGTCATTGACGCTCTGAAGGCCATGTATGACCTCAACTTGAACGATTCCTCCACCTCGGGTTTCAGTAACCCACTGACTCGCCCTCGCCTTCCCTCTGCCATCCTCCTAGCCATCGGCGGCTTCAGTGAAGGTCATCCCACCAATGGCATCGAGGCGTACGATGCGCGAGCAGACCGCTGGGTTAATGTGACCAATGAAGAGGAGAGCCCAAGGGCCGGTCACGGCGCTGCTTTCCTCAATGGCTTTGTGTATAGCATTGGTGGCTTTGACGGTGTCGTTTATTTCAACAGCGTGCGAAAGCTCGATCTCGTCACCCATACCTGGTACCAGGTGGCGCCCATGTACATACGACGCTGTTGTGTCAGCGTCGCAGTGCTAGAGGGATGCATCTATGCCTTGGGAGGCTATGACGGATACTTTATGCAGAAAACTGCGGAGCGCTACGAGCCAGAGACGAACCAGTGGACTCTGATTGCACCCATGAATAAGAGAAGGAGGGACGGCAATGCCACAACGCTGCACGGCATGGTTTACATCTGCGGTGGTTTCACAGGGGATGAACGCCTGATGAGCGCAGAGTATTACAACCCGACGACTGACCAGTGGACAGTGATCACCCCCATGACAAGCAGGCGTAGCGGATTGGGGGTGGTTGCCTACGGAGGCTGCGTTTATGCGGTGGGAGGCTTCGACGGCCACAACTACCTGTGCAGTGCCGAAGCATACAACCCGCTCAATAACACCTGGCGTGCGGTTCCCTCCATGTCCAACTGCCGCAGCAAATTTGGCATGGAGGTGGTGGACGACCTCCTTTTCGTGGTGGGAGGCTTCGACGGCTTCACCAACACGTTCAAGGTGGAGTGCTACAATGAGAAAACGGACGAGTGGTACGAAGCTGAAGACATGGGGATCTCCCGCGCCATGTTCAGCTGCTGCGTGGTGTACGATGTTCCTAACATGGAGGAATACGCCGCTCCGCGAGACGCCCTGCCCCGCCCCGATAGCACCGATGGGGAAGAATCCTCCTTTTACCCCGCCACCGTCACCCAGTCTACCCCCTCCTAACCCCTTCAGCCCCTCAGTTCTTCACCTACCCACCAAACTCAAATAAATGCATTCTTTGAAAAATAAAAAATTAATTACGTTGTGGGCTGTGATTGGGCGCAGAAAAGAACACTAAAAAGGGAGCACAGGGTGTAACCATTCAGACGATGCTCCAAATGGCTCAGGACACCATCATGTACGTCAATGTAAGATTTTTAACCTAACATTACTTTACATTACAGTATGTACTTTAGGAGACACTTATGTCCAAAGTGACTTAGAATAAGTACATTTTGTCGGTAGTATCAAATATATCAACTGATCTGTCATAGTCTTCTTGGAGTATATTATGTAAATCCCATTCTTTTTTGGACAGTAGGGGGAGCTGTTTCCAAAAATAGCAGAAATGTCACCACAGCAGGCAAATAAATCATTGTAAATGATTTTGAAGGATTATTTTCTTTTTTCTTTTCTTTTTTTTAAATGGACGAGTTGCACCAATGTATGTACATGTATGTATGTATGTATGTACACTCAGTGTGCACTTTATTAGGTAAACCTGTACAATCCAATGTCATCCAATACACCAGCTCTGCCATGAATTCTACTTTGATGACGTTTAAAATGATTTTGTTGACAGAGTCAGAAATGTGTAAATTCAATTCGATGTTTATGACTGAGGTTACAGTTAAATGTGGTGTTGTACTGAACTACATTATATTGAGGTGTTTCTCATTTTTTGTCCTCCCTATTTACATACATGAGGGGGGCAGAATATTAGACAAACACATTGAATTAACACCTCTTCTATGACAGCGTGAAAAAAACCTGAACGTTATAGGAACATAAAGTGGAATTCATGGCAGAGCTGGTGTATTGGATTACATTGGATTGTACAGGTGCACCTAATAAAGGGCAAAGAGTATGTATATATTTGTATATATATACAATATGTATATACTGTATATACTGTAAATATACTGTATATACTACATATACTGTATATACTATATTTGAAATAAACCGGAGTTATTTTGGCACAAGACTTGTCTGATCTATCAAGGTGGACACACATTTGGGATGTGCTCTCTATTGGAAGGAAGAGAGCACATAATGAAAAGCAAAATGGTGCGTGTGTGTGCACCTCAGTACTGTAGAACACTGTAGACAGCAGGTAGGCCAGGACACCAGCCAAAAGTGAGGAGGGCACAGCAGTGGGCAGTGCACCGTCGACAGTGCAAACTACTGTAGTGCTCTTAGTTTGGGCGAGTGAACAAGATTGCAAAATTGTCGTCGTTCCACTTCAAGTTACGTCCAAGACGGCAAATAAAACACTGTTGACTTTTGCTTTCGTCGAGTGAGTCCAATTTGCTGTACACTCAGACTGATAAATAATCTGTCTGGAAGAAAAGCAAGAATTTTCCTACGCATTTTGTGCCAAGAGAAAATAGTGGAAAGCTGTATTGTTTCAGATTTGGAGGACCCTGGATTAGGTAGGGATTGCTTCTGTGACTCGCCCAATCCTTTTACACAGAAGCAAATGGCTGTGGCTCGGATGGAGCCTTGAGGCCATTACAGCTTATATATGTAGTCAAAATGCTCATCAAAAAACCCAATCTAGAGAAATGTATTTTCACAATGTATTTTCACAATGCAACAATATGCCCAAAGATATTTTCTCGGTACATTTTGCACTTGCCTGTTAGTAGCAACAACTAGACAAAACAAAAAAAGTGAATCACAGCATAACCCAAAATCGAATGCAACTCTGTATTTGTGTGTAACAACCTAATCAAACATGGTGCTATGAACTGTGGTACAGCGATATACATTTAAGAAGAGCATTTCAATATTAAAACTAAAATATTTCGTTTTTTTCTCCTTTAAAGTGTGTTTTGTGTCCGGTTCACACATATGTACCACTTTTGTTCATCTGTGTTCCTTAAAAGAAAATAATAAATAAATAAATAAATAAATAAATAAATAAATAAATAAATAAATAAATAAACAAACAAATAAATAAATACAACATGTCTGCAGGTTTATGGGTTATGCCTAAGACTATTTCCTTAAACATCAACATTGCATTTGCTAAGCAAAGTTGAGTTTGAATCAAGACGGCAGTTGTAGAATTGTACCTGCATGCTCTTAAACGCCATATGGAAGGTTCATTTAAAGGTATTGACAAATGTAATGCACCGAAACCACCACCACGACCATCCCGACCATTCCGATTTAGCATCCAAACCACCCTCAACACACATTCCTGGAGCTGAATGTTTTGCATTTTGGAAGATGATGTTTTTCTTTTTGATTTTTTTGGTCGGTTCCTTGTTGACATAACAGTAAAAATGGAAAATATGAAAGCATACTGAGACCAATGTGGATTTTAGACTCGTGCACTCCTATGTGTAAGTGTCAGAGTGAGCTCATGTGGTTATATAAGTTACTGTCTTGCACGAATCCCTCCATGGGTGCACATCTGATTATGGGTTGATATGTGCGTGTGTGTGTGTTATGATTCAAAGTTCAAGCTCTCCATGTGGCCTTCCTTCTATCAATAATGTTCCCAAAAACATAGTTTTCCATGAAAGGTCTTCATTGACCCCAGGCCTAACTGAATGACACCCAGCGGCGGTGGTGCCAGAGCACCAATGGATCTTTTATTTATAAGCTGACAATCATCACACAGAGTGACCTGAGAGCTTCTCACACACGCACACGCACACACACACACACACACACATAAAAACATACTTAGGCTCAAACTGAGCAGAAATATTGGTTTAAATGTAAAAGGAAAACATACACGTACATGTTGAAGAAGTAGTTCTCAGTGCTTTTGGAAAGCCTCTCGTGTTCCCTTTGGACATCCAGTCTTCATCTCAGCCAGACCTTTTCATTTGTTCATAACAATGATATTTGCAGCAGATATTTGAATTACGATATTCAAAATTTGTACACTGTTCAGACAGTCAAAATTTCATGTTGTGTTATTACAAAAGCAATTCAAAGGTTGAATTTAAGCATTAAAAAACAAATTTAACTGCGAAAAGCTTTAAATTAATCGGATCTGAAGAGTATCGAAGCGATAGGGGCTGAGGGAGATTCATAGGTTTGTGAAAGTGAGAGGAGTAGGTAGGAAGAGAGTCCAATACAGACATTTTCCTGCAGATGAGTTATTGTTTTTTTTTTTCCACGCGAGGTCAGAGCTCCGGCAGCCGGCACCGCTCAGATGTGACCGCCCCGCGGACATTTTCTATGAAAATACACAGAGAAGCCTTTCGACACAGCACTAATTACGAGGGGGTCTCAGTTAACACCAGGCAACAAGACTAATGCACGACTAATATCAATATTGAAAAGACCGGAGCAGATTTATAGGCTTGAGAAGGTCTGTGAGGGATTGTGCAGATTACTTGGGATAAACAATAACATTCTTTACGTTTACAATGGGAAAGTGATTTGACCTTGTCGGGCCGAGGGGAAGGTAGATCTATTACTGCATGCGCTCATGGATACAGATGGATGAATTAGCCTTTGGATAAACAGATGTTTAGCCATCAGTGATTAATTGTCATAATTAAAATAGGCGTATACTGAATAACATGTATGATTAAAAAAAGGGAAAAAAGCACAGAAAGTCCAAATTATAATGAAGTCAAGTCAAGTCAAGTCAATTTTTTTATAAAGCACATTGAAAAATAACCAGAGTTTGACCAAAGCATGTGAGTTAAAACAGCATACAATATAACAGACAGACACTAACACGAAAGACGTGCATGATACTCAGATGTAACAGGGAAGGGCAGTGAGAAGCAACCGGTCAGAGGATCTAAGTGACCTAGAAGTAGGAAAGAGTGCACAGGAGGTCAGAGATGTGAGGTGGCGCCCGTCCATTTACGGCTTTAAAAACAAATAATAGAACTTTAAAATCAATTCAAAATCTGACTGGGAGCCAATGAAGGGGAGGCCAGTATGGGGGTGATGTGGTCCCGCTTACGGGTGCCAGTCAGGAGTCTAGCTGCCGCTGGACAAGCTGCAGACGGGAGAGGGAGGAGCTCGCAACTCCTGTGTACGGCGAGTTGCGGTAGTCAAGCCGGGATGAAATGAGAGCATGAATTACTTTCTCTAGATCACGGACGGAATTGAAGAAAGTTCGTAGTCCAAGGGATGTACAGATGTCATTAATGTTGTCGGGGGAAGCGAAATAGAACAATCTGTTTTATTGTCATTTAGCATCAGAAGGTTTTTGGACGTCCAGGATTTTATGTCTTCAAGGCAGTCGAACAAGGGTTTCAGGGAGCGATTTCGATTTGGTTTTAGTGGGAGGTGCAGCTGGGTGTCGTCGGCGTAAAGATGGAAAGAGATGCCGTGTTTCCGGATAACGGAACCCGGGCGGAGCACGTACAACGAGAATAGAATGGGACCTAGAATTGACCCTTGGGGGACCCCGCGGGTGAAGGTGGCAGAGGAGGACGAAAATGCCAATCTGAACCGAAGAGGTTCCATCTTGAAGGTACGACGTGAACCAATTCAGGGCTGTTCCCTGAACGCCCAGCCCATATTCGAGTCGTGGAATGAGGATTTTGTGGTCGACCGCGTCGAAAGCGGCGCCGAGGTCCAGCAGTTATTATAATAGCAAGTCCCCAGAATCAACTGTTAAAAGTAAGTCATGTCAGAAAATAGTTAAAGGGATTTCATTTTGGGGAGGTGGGGGGGGCGTGTTTCCTGCAGGATGTATTTGGATCAAGGTAAGGTTTTTTGGAAAGCCGTGCTCTGCTCTTTTGATGCCATATCTATATTTTGACATCCAGTTATGTGTCCTTACAGGAAGCATCTGCTTCCAATTCGAGCAGCGAACGTGCTAGGCCCACTGCACGCCAGGGTGTTTTCCTACGGCTTATTCTTTCATGTTCACTTGTGTTTGGAAAGTAGTCAGTTGAATGTTTTTTTTTTTCTTTTTTTTCGAGATTTAGTGCACTGGTCAAGAGTGGAATTTTTTTTATCTTTGTGATCTTTATTTTTTTTAATTGTTTTTTTTTTAATGTTTTCAGAATTTAATTTCATATTAATTTTGTCACAAATTGAAATGTGAGATAGTATTAGGGACATTTTGATATAAAGAAGTGAATTCAGTGCTACACAAATAAACGACTTCCTATAAATTTATAATTTCAATGAATAATACAAATGATACAAATACAAATAATACAAACTCTTCATGCTTTCACATTATGTACAGTATTTGCTACATCCAAATCCCTTATTTGTGTCATGCGCAATTATATTAGACAATTCAATGTGTAGTGAAATGCTCATTGACAGACTATGAATGCCAGCCTCGGTGAATTGGCACGTTTTGCATCGGACTGTTAGCTGTTTTATTTTTTAATGCTTATGGTCTGTAGTGAAATGCACCAAATATCACCAGAAGAAATTCCTTGTAAATGTAAATGTACCTGGTGAATAAAACAGATTCTGGTATATCATATATCATATCATATATATGAGATATATGATATATATATATATATATATATATATATATATATATATATATATATATATATATATATATATATATATATATATATATATATATATATATATATATATATATATATATATATACATATACATATCAGGTATATATACTATACTAACACAACTAAAACATTTGCTTAGATGCTCATGAAATTAAGATACTTGAGGAATACTGGCGTACTACATACTCAAAAGCAAAAAGGATAAA
>OMKR01050314.1:0-11836 GCA_900302355.1 Cyttopsis rosea | reverse complement strand
AAGCTTATGGATTTCCACTTTAATGGAATATGTTTGTAGAAAAAACAGCCATTCTACACCCCGCTTCGACACCACTTCAGATTAGGAACAACACCACACGTTGTCAAACATATTGAAGAAGGTGCTTTTGTTGAGCCGACTGTGTGTTGAACTTTACAACGTTATAAAGAAATTGCCGCTTGTCAGCACAAAGCAGCATTTGACTTTCTAATATCTTTTCCCCAACATAAAAGTGTGCAGATGTTGGGAGGCGAGATTTTTGTTCCAGGTTGAGGCTTTTAAAGACGTTAAAAACGGACCGTCTGTTTCCCTTATAGGGTGCGTGGGAGGCGGAGCGAGTGGGGGGGATGCCGCAGGGAAGGAAGTGCTTCGCCGGTGGCTATGAACACTTTGACACAGCTATCCTCTACAATTACCCTCACCATCTGTATCCCCACTCCCTCCACCGTCCCGACCGCCCTCCCCTCCTCACCTGAACACACACACACACACACACACACACACACACACACGCACGCACGCACGCACACACACACAGACACACACACAGGCTGCGGAGAGCGCACATGCCGGGGCACGTGGACCCTGCACGTTGCCTCGCATTCCCAATACTCTGTATTTATCGCGACAGTAAAATCATTAACCCTTGTAAATGTGTTCATTAGCTAGTCATTAAAGTCGGCCGCGGCTCAGAGCACCAGGGGGACGGAGACCCAGTCAGCGGTGAGATGGATGGGGGTTCCACGGCCCTCGACAGCCTCAAGAGCCAATGGCAACGGGGCAAAGAAACAACAACCTCAACAGCCATTGCTGTGCATCCAATATGGATCAAATAACGGTGTGATTGTTCCCTCTCCCCTGTACCCGCTGTACCGGAACTGGAACAATATAGCCCCTTTCCCACATGGAATGAAAGCCATAAATCCACTGGCATTGTTCCATATTGGCATAATGTGGGAACACGAGCCGGTGTCAATGTTCCGTAAAAGTCGTTCCATAAATCTCCCCACTCTTGACCGAGTATCACTTTCGGGAAAATGCCAGTACGGCTGTGAATGGAAGTGTGTGTGAATGGAAGCAGTAACATTGCCGGAGCAGTGTAAAGTATAGGGTGGAGATACCGCCAAAGCACAAATAGTGTGTTTTTGTGAATATTTTTTGAGTACAAATATTTTTTTAATTATTTGATTTCAGGAAGAAAAAAAAACAAAATGCGAATCCGATCCATGGCACTCGGCTACAAAGATGAGAAACTGAAACACGTCCAGCCTCTATGGAGACAGGTCTTTTTATTCTTAGATTTTATTATTTTTCTTCTTAAAAATGCCCCTCAGACCCTAGGCCGGGCACAAGCGCTTTGCTTGCCCGTCGGCTGCACGGAGCGCCAAGCCCCAGAGGGAGCGAGCGGACAGGAAGAGAGATAGAACGAGTGGAGAACGTTCCTTCTCCAGAGGCAGAGAGTAGGACAGGCTGAAAATGATCACACTGATATAATAACATTGGGTCCGGGGACGTCAGGGGACGTCCGGGGACGGGGGGCTCTGTCCCCGCTCCATCAGCGGATGGAACAGAGTCGGGGCGAAGACGGGGAGGTGCAGAGAGCTGGAGCCAGGAAGAAAAACAAAATTGATTCAGATTGTAGGTCCATTGCCGACAGATTGTCCAAACGATGGCATCTACACTGGACATAACGCACTGACTCTAACCCATTACGTAACGTATCCGCAGCATCATCTAATGTGGGAACAGACTCCATACAGAACTTCTCCGTAAAGGAGGCCAATGTGGGAATGACTACCTACTGCCTTTGCAGAATATGTTTTATCCAGCAATGTTATGGATTTATGGGGTAAAGGGGCTTATGAGACGGTTCGATTAAAGGGTCTGTTCCAGTGCTAAATTTCCTTGGATCTAATCACTTTCACAAATGGGAAGATGGTTCGACCGACTCAGCTGAACGTCGAACAGACATTCAGCTGCTCAGGAAACTGCTTGTTAGGACCGACGCCTAGACACCTAGACACCCAAGGTAATTCGATTTTATGCGTGTTGGACAGATGGACGATCTTAGCGTGTGCAAACCTATCTAGCATTCATCCACGGTAACCACTGAAGAGACAGCTTCTCCCGTCTATTCTTTTCTCCTTTTCATTTTTTAACCATTAGCACCTCTGTGCTAATGGAAACTCCCAGCAACCCCAGACCCTGAAGAGTGAGTGTCACTCGTTAAGGCTGTTGATTGCAGAATTTGGTGAGTGTGTAATTTTTTTTTGGAGGGGGGTCATACTTTCTATTTAGGAAAAAAAATGGCATTGCCAAATCAACTTTGACAGAAAAACTGGAAATACAAAGCAATAATACCCAAAATAAATAAAAATTAAAAAAAGAAATTACCTGATATTGAGTGGTAGAAAAGGGATATGTGTGTGTACATGTATGTGAGTCTTATGCCCTTGAACCTAAAATTACATTTTATATATTTTTTAATAAAAAACACTGAAACGAACACAGATTACAAAAATACCTGTAAAAATGCAGCTGCAGGCAGCAATACGCGGACTCCAGGGAATCGATTCTGACAAGGTCTTCAATAAGGAATAAATCAAACAATCCATCTAAATGTTACAGAAATAAACAAAAGGGCAAGTTACACTTTTCTGAGTTTCAGTGAACGCAACTTAGTTTTCCGAGGTGCTGCCCGCTGTCATTTGATCTGATACAAACTCCAGAGTATCTGCGTCTTAACGTAATACAGAGAGTCCACTAGGTAATTAAGCAGGCGGGAGGAACAGCTGATGACTCCGGTAAGTGTTCCGTGCTCCCCGTCTATATCGCCACCATGCGTAAGCACGGTAACACGGTGAAGCAGTGACTAGTGACTATTCTGTCTGAACGCCCAGGGCTCTGCAGAATAATCACCGTGAGCATTTCGGTGACGGGAGACACAGCTTTTTGGTCACTTCATCTTCAAGAATTGACCAATCAAGATGAAACTTGGGCAATGGCGAGTCGGGACCGCCCTGGATACAAATTTTTTGCATACTTTCTGGATGCATGTGGTCTATGTCATCCAGACACTACTGACATAGCCTGGAGCCCTAATGACCTGTCTAATGTAGTCAAACAGTGAAACATTCAAAGATTCAAAGGTTGCTATTATGGTTTTTGAACCTTCTTCATTCGCTGAGTGGGAGATATGACAGCTCTAAAAAAAATTGCTGTTGACCAAAGTGTTGGTGAGATGGCTCTCTCTGGGGACTTTTCACGCTATGCCACATGGAAACTCAGGACACTAGGTCTTTTTGTCCTCTTCTCTTGTCAATGTGGCTTTTTGCTCCTAAAGTCCACTCTGTGGCTCCTTTTATTTATACCTATGAAGAAACCTGTACGAAGAGTCCAAGGGAGCTGGACTGATTGCAAATCCAAAGACGTCTTACCTGGGACTAGACTAAACACCGTGGAGGCGCCATTGGAAGACAAGCAGTACCTCCAGAGAAACAGAAGCTAGAAAGCAGACTTACTGGACCTGGCAAGACTGACAAAAAAGCAGGTGAGGTGAGCAGGCAGCATTTCATAAGGTCCACAGGATATTGTCCGTTTACTCCTAAATCTGAAGCAATAGCTGCTCCATGACATGATCATGACAGACCCCGCAGGCTACGTCAGGTCAAGCCAAGCGCGCTGCTGAGGTGGAGGAGGCATTTGATAGGTTGATGGACGCTGTCCTCATCCACCACCCCTGGAGGGAACCAATCCTTGCCCTGCCAGGACCTGTAAACCACTTATCTGCAAACACAGCCGTGAACAGAGGAAACCCCTGGTAGCCTAGAGACTGGGAATGAAATGGAAAATGAGAAAGAAAATATGCGACAGTAGAGAAAGATAGGTTTAGGTTTTGAAGATGCAAATTGAACAGATATCTCATTTAAGGTGGAACTCAAATGAGGAAGACACCTCTGAGCACTGAGGTTGTCATGGGAAGTCAAGTATTTTAAGACCTTGCTCAGACCAGAACGATAATCAGCTAAAGACATGAGAAGCATCACAGAAGAATAGAACAGCGATGAGGGGAAGTGCATAACTAATTCTCTGTGAGTAAAAGAGGGAGCATCAAGGGGCTTATGGGACCGATGTCATTACTTCGATAACAGGGATATTGTTTATGGTATTATTATTTTAAGTTCAGTTGGCCTGTATGAAATATTACATTAATTATATTTATATATTATATTACAATGTTATACTATATATGTCTTCAGATCTTATTTTAATGACAGGGATTAGACATGATCATGTCTTGTAGGTAATTATTGGCCATTGGTTATATATCACTAATCTCCACTGCATTTAAAGACACACCTGGTCTGGCCACTTGTAGGAAACTGTTTTCTGTGCTTTGTTCAGCACAGATCCTGTGCGGAGCAACCAATACACACCAATGGAGTTTAGAACGTAGCACGCACCGCGTCCTATGTGAAAGCCCCTTCAGTGAGAAATGAGTGACAGAATCTGTGCACAGCAAATTCTGGTCTCCCTGGGACTCCCAGAAACTCAATTTCAGGGTAAATGCGTGACCGGAAAAAACTCGAGCCCGGAGTTAAATAATACAAAATACAAAACAATACACCGCCGGCTGAAGATGGAACCCCGAATGCGAGCTGGAGTTACCCGAAATCCTCTTAAAATTTGCTGTGTGTGATTTGAATAGCTGACCCAGCCATGAACTGTGCTTCTACCTGGAAGTCTGGATTTTTGAATCAGCTCTGTCTGATTTGTATCTCTCTCTTATACTCTTAAATCCTGGAAGGAGTAGCTCTGCGAAACTGACCCAGACTGTTAACCAGTGTCTAAACGTATGCAATACATTGTAATAGTATTGTAATAACATTGTAATAACTTGGACTTTAGACACTGTAATCATTTAGTAATAACATAGTAATAATTAAGACCTACTCATACATTGTTATCCATGCCATACATATTTATTCATTCTGTACAGAAATTTCCCATATTTGATCTACATTAAGACTGTTAAAGTTGCAGTGTGTAGAATAAATCTCCAGTCACCCTCCCCTTCCAAGCGTGTAGGAGAATCTACGGTGGCCGCGAAACTCACGAAAGTCCCTCTCTAGAGCCAGTGTTTGGTTTGTACGTTCTGGGCTACTGTAGAAACATGGCGGTGCAACATGCCACGCTCCGTGGACGCTACTCGCTCCCATGCAGATATAAACGGTTCATTCTAAGGTAACGAAAACATATATTCCATTTCTGCCGAGTCCGTCTACACACTGCACCTTCAAGGTTTTTTATGGTGATTGTTATGCTAAAAATCATGGTATATGACAATGTAATTGGCCAAATTATGATTAACTTTTTTGTAACTTACTAACTTATGTCATACTTTATATCTAGCTAGATCAATAGGTACAGCAGATACATAGAGATTGGTTTCCCTGCCTTATGTCCCGTCCTTCTCCATTCAATATTTTTATTGGCCCTGGCCCACTGCGGCTCCTGAACGGGAATAAACAGATAATGAAAATGAATGGTTGGATTGAATTTCCCCCTTCGGTCTCCCCGCCGAGCACACCATCAGAGACCGCTTAGTATTTGAGTGGCGTCGCCAAAAAAAAGACCCCTCGGCATTCCACGGTCACACTTAGCGTTTTGCATATTTCACCGCTCTTAATCTGGTAATTTTTGTTTTTTCTGAGACGCCGGGATGGATCTCAATCGGCTCAGAGAGGGAGCGACGTGGCATTTGCAATGTATATGAAGTATCTCTTGATTTCTCTTTGTATGAGAGGGGAGGAAAGAGCTGGTTGTTGACGTGCGATTGTCCAATTCACCAATTCTGGATGTGCTCCAGCTGCTAAACACCCAAACTCCCTCGTTAAAAGCACTTGTAGAGTTTTTTATTTAGCTTCTCGGGATGACAGCGGCTGTGAATCAAATTACAAAGGCAACCTTGGCAGCACTTGAAATAAGCCAAGTGGTTACTGCATGGAAATGTCCTGTGAGAGGGAAATAAAGTGAAAGGAGAACACGTATTATGATTTTTTGTATATTTGTTCGTTTTTATTCACTGTTATAAACAATTTTAGTAATGATTAGTACTGATTTAGTACATAGTAATAATGTACACCTTATTTACTAAAACCAATCATTTATCCTATGCATGCATCTCACTTTGTATATTCTATATATTTTATTAATTAACAGCAATTTCTGTATATAATAGGCGAATTCGATTTTAATTTAATTCAACGTTTATTTATTGATTGATTGATTGATTGATTGATTGATTGATTGATTGATTGATTTATTTATTTATTTATTTATTTATATCTATCTACATTCTTTATTTGTTAATTTGTTTGTTTGTGTTTGTTTATTTATTATTTTTTAAGCCTTTTCATGCTATTGTCTGTACAGAAATGTGCCAATCCTCACCGCAAAAGATTCCTTGTATATGAAAATGTACTTGAATAAACAGATTGTGATATCAACAGCAGAACCTCAGCGGAACATTTCGTTTCATGTGTAGGTATCAGTGCGGTCGCCAACAATCACTAACAAGCCTCCGTGCGCTACGATCAAAAGAGACATTACATAAAAAAGTTCAGAAAAGCAGCCAATGACAAGCGGGATTGTTCCGCGCATATCTATATTTTTTGTTGTTGTTGTTAGTTAAGGCACCATTAATGAGTCCCAGGGGGTTGAATGTTCACTTGACAACTAACACGAATGTCTGATTCGTGTTTCGTGCTTCATCTCAGCACGACAGGGGGAAGAGAATTTAGGAGCCGCCTTTGACGATGAAAGTCAGACAAAAGTAAAAAGCGCATTTTTAGTCCTTTGAATGGGCATCCTTACATAAAATAGATGTGTTTTTCCTTAAATTGAGAGCTACCAGTTGCCATGGTGACATTTTATAATTTTTTTCTGGAAGAGTAGAACCAAGTCCTAAGTTTTAAAATCACTTGTATTACTTGTTACTCTTTTCCATTATCCACCTCTTCAATTGCTGTTCAATGACAGGTACAAATTGGATTAGTCTCAATATGAAGCGTGTTAAATGGACTAATGTAAATTTGAAAATGTAATATACTACTATATACTGTATATTAATAATATGATATAAATATATGATATTAATAAAACATATTATATTATAAAAATATGATATATTAATATAGTGTATATATTCTGTTATTATACTGTATATGTAAATATCACTAAGTCAACATACAGAAGGGAGTGTGTTAACGTTAAAATACACGGCTCTTTGAGGCATTCCGGATTTCGCTTAAGGTAAAAGAAACAGTAAAGGTTCAAAGTAATGGATAAATCAAAGTGAATGAATTATATCGACCCTAAAACCAACCCTCCTCTATTGTGTTACTGAAGTAATTGCAAGAGAATAGGAGAAAGATGGAGAGGAGTGAGGAGCGAAAAATAAAGCCAGCCCTGTTTTCCTGACCTTTCTGGTGTGATAGGGCCATTTTTAATAACAAGTCATGATAAGTTGAACAAAACAGAAATCAGAATTTGTATTCAGTGCAGGAACGCAGACTTTGAGGTGCAAGTCAGCAAAGCAAGCAAAGTCAGTTAGAATTTATTTTTTAAAGCTCACTCTCCTCAGCAGTTCACTGTGGCTAACACTATCACATGAGGATCATCAGATCACGCAATGTATTTGTCATTGCCGTACAGCCAGATATACCCAATGAGACCACATGATACTATAATCTCCAATCCAAATGATCGGACGACAATCGTAATCTGACAAAGCATAATATCCGTAACGGATAGTCGTTTCATCCAATCAATCGGCCCACCCCAAGTTAACACTTAATTTCAGATGGTAAGCGCATTGTTTTTATAAAAATGTTGCACGCATATGTCCACATATACATCCTCTTTGTCAGTGCTGGACTGGTAATCTGGCATACCGGGCATTTTCCCGGTGGGCTTGGGGCCAACCGGCACCAGCAATTGTGTATTGTGTATTTTGGTCTTTTTTTTTAGTCCCAGTCCAGCCCTGCTCTTTAGTGAATTAACTTCGTCCATGCCTCGCTCCATGCGCCGCTCCATGCACTCTGCTGCTCCGTGCATCTCGTTATTGGTTTGCCCTCTTGGACCTAACGCGCAATAATAACACAGCCCGAAAGTTGGTCAAATTGTAATATAAAAAAATTGAAATAGATATTCAAATTTTCAAAGAATGTGTAAGATATGCAATACATGTTTTAAGAAAGTTTAAACTTTAGGCCTACATATTTTCTAAATATAGGCTGTAGTAGTATAGTAATAGTAATACACCTACACACACACACACACACACACACACCTACACACACACCTACACACACACACACACACACACACACACAACATTGTTTGTCTTATCAAAGTGGCCCAACTATCTCACAGCTTTTCCGATAAGATCTGCTTCCTGTCTGTCCTCTTGGCTCATTTTCATGAAAACGAACCTGCTGTGCATCATTATATTCAACTATTCTGTTCATTAAACAATTGTGGGTATATCTGTCTGAAGTCACAGTAATTACTTTGTGTGTCATACAGCTGTTCTGTGTCCTCATGCGGTTAACGAGAAAATAACCATCATTTGGCGAGCCAGCCAGGAGTTGGCGCCGTCTCTGGGCCTCAGTCGGGCATCGGCTCGACCAGTCGATCTAACTAGACGAGTGGTGAGCAGAACCTTTTCATGAATTCTGTATTAGTTGGTTGATTCTGTGTTCGGATGTGGTCTGGTAGATCGCGTACCTCGTAAACGAATTCTAGAATCTGGTAATGTAAAAAAATAGGACAAACATACGGATGTGTGACATACAACAGGAAAAAAGGTTTCCAGAGTTAAAAGGATACGGACAACCCACTTTGAGACATTATAAGGAGACTCTATTATAAAATATATATCGGATGTAACAGTATTGGTAGAATTTCAAGTTCTAAAGCTACTGTATATATTTAGGACTGAAAATCGCTTGGCCGCAGAGGGCTTGAAGCGCGTGCTCCGCTATAGGAGGGGTACACATGGCGCTTTGAGCTGCAAATTGCCCGCAGATAGACGGAGAGTCTGTGGAAGACTATACTACGTAGTACCGTGAAATCGTGTGATCATGAGTGTGTTGACACGTTCTGTGGCCGTCGAGCCCATAGTCTGTGTGTCCGCATAAATTGTGTTGTGTTGGAGATAAGGGAAAACTGAAGGGAAGGCGGAGGAGAAGTGGAGAACGAGAGCACCACAAAGGATGCGCTTACCATCCACAATCACAAGGGATGGTGGAGAGAGCCAATGGCTGGCTAAAATCTAAAATCGCCAAGATCAGTCATGCCACGGGACTCAACTGGTGGAGACCAATGTTAGTTCCCCATTTGAGAGGACCCGATAAGGGCCCGTCGCTAGAACATTGTGAGAATGAGTTGATTGACTATGCTAAACATATGCCTGCTCCACTAACCGCAGACAGCTCCAAGTCAGAGACTGGGCGTACCTTAAAGTGCACAAGCGGAAGTGGGACAAACCCTGGAGGGTGGGACCGTTTCTGATAACCTTACTTACCCCCACAGCAGCTAAGGTCCGGGGGAGGGACGGGTGGTTCCACCTCTCCCACTGCATGCCATCCCCAGAACCAGGCAGGACCCTCCAGGAAGTCGTGGATTACCTGAGGAGATCCAGACCTGACACGAAGAACCAGCAAACAGAGTCATCAGCTGAAGCCAAGCAGCCGTACCACGCCTTGTTTCGGTCGTACTGTTGAAACCTGGAAACACCCCAGGGCCCAAGGCCCTGGCACCCAGGGTTTTTAGAAGGAATTATCTATTTTTGTTTTAAAGGTGATCTATTTACTAATTTTGAAATGTAATTATTGACATATTTATTTTGTCTCTCCCTCCCACACATCTGAGTAGATTAATGTTCAACAACGTGTTCATGAGCCAAAGTCAGTGTGTTAATAGTAGGAACAATAATATGAAGAAGAAGAATCATTTATTTTCATACATTTTTTACCACACACACATGCGGAGGGTGACACACACACACACATGCAGGAGTGGTGAAATGATGAAATACAGTCTCTGCATTTATCCCATCCTGGCCGTCCTTCCTCCAGGGGCAGCCAGGACCAGTGGGCAGCCCTCACTTCATCAGTGGCCAGGGACCAATTCCAGGTGGTGGGTCCATGTCGTGGTCAGGGACAGGAGAGGAAGTGTTCTGTGTTTTAGTCGGGGTGCTTATGTTGGAGGAGACCCATGCAAACACGGGGAGAACGTGCAAACTCCACACAGAAAGGCCCCTGATCGGGAGATAACCCACCGGAGCACGGTGCCAACAGTGCCCCAGGCGGGAATCAAACCCAGGACCTTCTTGCTGTGAGGCAACAGTGCTGACCACTGTGCCACCGTGCCGCCAATATGATGGGCATCCACCATTTAATTCATGGGGATTCAACTGCGTGCAAATGATTTTGATTTATGTGTGTGCCAATCTGCCCCACAACCCTAACTGCTTGGATAAACCAGAACTGTATTTCATCACGTATAATAGTTCCACGTACGAGCACACAGACCTTGCAACAACTAAAGGACGCTGGGTTCACCGCATCTGATGCCCCAATCGTAATGAATGCCCACACCCATCACATAGAAAACACACCCCACACATGCACATGGGACTGCATGATTCACACCGGCACTAATATCCAATAATCCAAGGGGGGTCCCCAACGAGTTTAAAGCCCAAAATCAGATTGTGGGAGGAGTTACTTCCATATTATGCCCTTAACATTAATAACAATGTCGACTGGAGTAACTATATCTATTACAATCAGCAGTGTTTTGCCAATGACTCATTTGATTTGTTTGAAGCATTGGGTGAGCAGATGGACGCCACCTCGCGGATGGCCTGGCAAAACCGACAGGCTGTAGACATGCTCCTCGCAGAGGAACAAGGGGTATGCGCCATGTTTGGAGACCAGTGCTTCACCTACATGCTCCAGATGGGAAGTTCACACAGGCCATGGCCAAACTGAAGAATCAGTGGAACTGAAAGTGAACGCGGGTCATGGCCAACGGGGAATGGACTGGCTGGAGAAGATGTTTGGGAAATGGGGGTCACTGTCGGCCAAAGCAGGAATTATTCTTCTGGTAGTTCTTGTAATTCAAATGATTATTGGGTGTTGTGTGTTTCCTACACTACGATATGTACACTGATAATGAGAATGATTGGTGCTCAGCAAATGGCGATGATGTCTGCAATGTCTGATGCACTGAAGCGTTCCTGGTGGATGAAACTAATGATTTGAAATGAAACTAGTGTCTCCTCCGCCCCAGACGACCCCGACAATGAGGCCATTGGACTGGCTATCGACCAATGGCTGTAGACGGCAATGACGGTGCCTGAGGCAAAGTCCGGCATAAGTATGGTGCCTCCGGGTAAGACACAGACCCAGTGAAGATGCTCGGTGCCTGTCATCCCAACCCTTGGTCCATCGCCATCCTTAGTTCTGCCTTGTGATAAGGTCATCATTTTCCCTGGACCAGCCAAGAAGAGTTTTTTAGGTTTTTCTGATGTCCACATACAATGCAGTTTTGTCCTATATCTATTGTTTGTACATCCTATATCTATTGTTTGAACATGTGTTAGCTATCATTTTAAGTTTGTATATGTAGATATATCATCTCCAAGGGGGGAATGTAGAAAAATAGTAATACACCTACACACATACACACGCACACACACACACACACACACACACACACACACACACACGCACGCACACACACACACGGTAGAACAGGGTACCAT
>OMKR01050312.1:0-15359 GCA_900302355.1 Cyttopsis rosea | reverse complement strand
GTGCATTTTGACCTATAATTCAAGCCAAAATGACAAAATGCATAGCATTCACGCCATCTTAAATTGATTCAGCTTATCTAACGATGAGGGATAGTCACTCATTATGAAATAAAAATTAGAATAATGACTGCGGCGCCCAATTATCCGCTTTATTTTAATTTATAAACACTTAATGAAATCCGCTTAATATGTAATCCCTGCTGGGCTTGGCTGCGGTCTTTCAGGAGGAAAGGAGGAGCGCCCCCTGCCGGTCAGCCTCAGAACTGCAGGCTGCTATAACTACTTCACACACTCCGCTACTTTAATTACTGTAAGAGAATGTTTAATGAAATGCCTCCCATAACCAAGAGCATGAGATGTTGCTCATTTCAGCCTACACTGGAAAAAATATCATTGGATTAGAGTCAATGGATCAGTTAAAAAAAATGCTTTATGCGTTATATCTATATTTTCTATATATACTTTTCAACTTCAAATTACACCTTAATTTCTGAGTTTAAAGTTGAGTAAACTGACACATTTAGGTTATACAAATTGAAGCAATTCATTTAAATACAATTTTTAAAAAAATCAGTGATACAAACTGTTTAATGCGTGGTTTATTATCTATCATATGTGGTTATTTTTCAAGATATATCTCGACAAATGAGACAGATTTTTTCTATTATTATTATTATTATTATTATTATTATTATTATTATTATTATTCTTTTACATACCCTGTCTAAAACATGAC
Source organism: Cyttopsis rosea (assembly GCA_900302355.1). Lineage (NCBI taxonomy): Eukaryota > Metazoa > Chordata > Actinopteri > Zeiformes > Parazenidae > Cyttopsis > Cyttopsis rosea. The sequence continues at coordinate 14,623 of OMKR01050312.1, read as the reverse complement.
GCGCGCAGACGTTTCTTCCCGCGCGCAGACACGTGGAAGACGCGGAAGCTTTTCCTTTTTTTTCTCTCTTTTTTTTTTTTTTTTGTCGGCGCGCGACAAATGTAATCCCAAATAAATCCTGTCTGACTCGACATTTCTGGCTCATATTCTGCATTTCTCTCCACATCTAAATCAAATCTCTCCCGTTTTGTGGCTTGTCAAGCTTCCAGTTTACTGATGTAGGAAAAGGAGGTCAGCTCTCGCCCAGAGGGATGAAGGGCAGCTGCTCGCTGACCAGCTCTCCGTCACACCTACTTTCATTTCTAAAGGCATTTTGCTTTTCTTTTTTTTTCTTTTTTGTGAGTAATAATTAGGAGATAACGGTGTGACTGTCGAGAATGTCAACACCAGCGATGTGAGGCTGCAGTCACACCGTAGCCTGGGACATAAGAATTTACAAAGACAGTACATTTAATTTCTAAAGAAAGCTGTTTAGTTTATATTATTAGTGTAAAAATACACATTTTTTTGTAAACATTTCCCCCATAATGATTTATTTGTCTTAATATGACAGACAAGTTTGGCCCCGTTTGGTGCTGAGATGGTGTGACTGTGATAGTGTTGGTGATGGTGATGATGTGAGGTGATAGTAACAGTGATAGTGATGGTGATGTGATAATAACAGTGATAATGATGGTGATGATGTGATAGTGACGGTGATGATGTGATAGTGACGACGATGATGTGATGGTGATGGCGATGATGTGATGGTGATGATGTGATGGTGATGATGTGATGGTGATGGTGATGGTGATGGTGATGGTGATGGTGATGGTGATGATGTGATGGTGACGATGTGATGGTGATGATATGATAGTAATGGTGATGATGTGATTGTGATAGTGATGATGTGATGGTGATGATAACAGCGCTAGTGATGGTGACGGTGTTGAGCTGTCATTGAGAACTGTTGTTGAGAACAAAAAATATATATATTTTTTTCCATTATTGAGCACAATGTTGTCAGGAAAGAAAATCACACTCTCTCAGAATAACTAACAGTTTTCCTATGACCCCCCCCCCAAAAAAAAAACCATCAGACAGGTAATTATTAGCCATAATGAAACTGCACCACAACGCACTTGTCTGCCCAATTAGCCGGGACAATTATTGTGACTCTGACTTTAATTATGTCTCAATTTGACGCCGCCACACTGGTCTATAATTCAGTAATTAAAACCCTCTTTGCCTCAGTGCCTTTAGGGCAGCGCATGATTAGGACCTGTCAGCTGCTGCAGTGCACGGAGCCAGCCATGCGTGTTGTGCAACATGACCTGGTATTGTTAAAGCTTGTCAACATATTAACCCGAATTCCCCAGTCATCATGCGCTGAATTGCCTACATAAGAAAGAAATGTACACACGGCGGCCAAATGGAAACTGTTGGTATTTTACTGTCAAAGGGTGAGAAATGCAAAGCCTGATGTCATATGGTGTCCATGCGAGTGCCTGGGTGGTGGGATTAAAAATGATCCTATTTTACATTATTCCCAGAGAAATACTGCAGGAAGCTTTTAAGATTTTTTTCACCATACAGAATCATCCACTGGTTAATGTGGTGTTTATAATGTCAAAAGAAAACTGAATAGGTCATCCAATATGTGGCGATCAATATCAGAAACATAGGGCTTTGACCGGGGGGGCGCACTGTTTTGGGAGGGCCGATGTGATACATCCCAAGTGCTTTTTATCCATGTCAAAATATATTGATTTATGTCCCATCATGACAGTTGATGTCTTCCTTACTCAGTTTTATCCAGCTATCAGGAAAAGCGAATTCCAACAGCAAGGGGGGAAATTTCTTATCAACCAAAATTTGCAAAACAGAAAAAAAGGAAATATATATTTTACATTTGTATGAAAATCATTTGGTTTCAGATATCACAAAAGCCTGTTCATGTTTGTATTTTTTTCACCCATTCGTAAATATTTAATGTTTAAGCCTTTATTGCACTCCCTGTGATTCTAATTCGATTTTTAAGCATTGCCCAAATTACATATAATATCTGTGAGGCTCCTGACAGCTAAGGGCAGCGGCGGGGCGGCGCAGTGACAGTGGGCAGTGGGGTAAATGAATTTCCCCACGGCCACAATCAGTGCACCTGTATTTCCTTTGGTGTATCCAGAGGTAAATAATTTATGTGAGGATAAAAGCATTTGTGCTGGGGAGCTAGACAGTCAGAGGGTGGTGGAAGCAGGGCTGACTGGGGATCCACACCCCGAAGCCTCCCCCCGCCCCCTTGCCGTGCGGTGGCCTTGCACGCCGCCTCCTCGGACGGCCGCTTGAAGTGCAAATCTGTGTTCCAACTTGTTCCTGGTGGCTGTCAGCATGTTTTCCTCTTGTCAGCAGCGATTGAGTGTAGGCCCCTGTCACCCTTGTACCGCCAATGTAACAGGATCATTGACAGGCCAGTGACACTGCCCAACCAGATAATGGAAACCTATTGATTTTCCTTCCTTTTTCCCCTTTGCGGGGCCAGTCTCAGGAACTTCAGAATAACTGGCCAAAGTAGAGGTCACCATCAATGGTCTTGATCTCTGGATCGCTGCTGCCACAAAGAGTGAGTGAAAAAATGTTACCGGACAAAAAAAAGAAAAGAAACTGCGATTAGTCGAAGGAGACTTTCTTATAATGCCAATGCTGAGTACACACACCAGGCAAATGTTTCAACTCTACAAGCACGGATGGTTAAGATTGAAATTTTTAAAACTAAACTAAACATCACGTAACAGAATTGATTAAAAAGTGATTAAAAAATGAATTTTTTTCACTTTTTGATATTTTTGTTGTTAGTTCGGGATTCGGTGCAGGATTTCTTTCCGTTCCTTGTGTACAAGGCTTGACATTTGCAGTTTTAATGGAGCATTCTCCAGAGAGGAGGCCCATTGATGCCCATGGTTAATGATAAGCATGCATTGGCCGCCTAGCGCCGGATCCCCATGGCAGATGGTGAGTGCGGGTCCTACAACAACGCATCTCTTTATGTCAGCCTTGTCCCCTCTCCCCTCTCTCTCTCCAGCCAGTGGAATAATGAAAAGCCCGATCCTGGTCATGGCTAACTCAATCTCATTATAATCTCTCTTTTTTATTCATTCATCCCCCCTGGGATGCTGTCTGCCAGCGACGTGGCTTCCAACCTCCAGAGAGACCGTCTTTTGAAACGGCCAGGAGACCTAATGAAGTCACAGAGTGGCACAATTATTTCCCAAAGAAGCCGCATTAATGTACTTCAAAATTCCCTCTGGAGAAACATGATGACAATTGGTTTGTACAGCTTTGATCGTTGCTTTAAATACTGCCCAAGATAAACTGCAGGGTTAGCCCCCTTTGCCACTGGTAAGTAGCAGACCCAGATGTGGCTATCAAGATCTGCATATGTCAAACATTCAACCTAAAAACAAGTTCAAAAAATCATGGAAGCAAACTTTCTATTGAGAATTATAATTCGATGGAACTGTCACTACAAAAGCTAATTAAAAGTTTTACTTCAAGACGTAAAGAATTGAATTTTCATGGAATAAGTATCATCACAGAACATTTCAAACTGAGATGAGACTGAGTGTGTTTTGTGTTATTCTGTGTAAACAAACAAGGATAAAGGTCTTTTACCTAATCGTCTTTATTGTTGTTCCTTGCACACAGCCATTTCACCCAAATTAAATACAGTTGTTAAAGCCTATGATTTAGACACAGCAGGCAAAATCAACCAACTTCAAATTATGGATGGCTGTTGGTTCATTCTTACAGTAAATAATCAAACAATTTACACAGAGACTAAGAGATTATGAATAATTAATAATAAACATCTTAACAATAAAGGATTTTATTCTGCAATAAGCAGTGGTTATTCAGTCAAGTTATATTGAATTTGGTATTTATAACACTAATCAGATGGAAGAAATCTAAATCCACGATATGAATTCAAATTTGATATGTATATTATTCAGATGATCAGTTAAGGTATTTTACAACCATTTCACATGCAGATACCCGCAACAGCAGTGTATCATAGTTTAAGTATAAATTAAATGAACATGATAATAAAGTTCAGCAAATATTTTGACTATGGTAACGATATACTGTAGTGTTATAGTTACAATAGTCTAAGTGTTAGGTTAATTTCTTTCATATTTACCACATTTAACTGCAATGTTACTTCACCTAACTTAGAAATTTAAAATAGTTTTTATTTCAAATTCATTGATTTCACGGTCTCTCTACATCAATAGACCCCTAGTCTGCATCATAAGCACCATGCTCGTAAATTTGCGCTTTAATTCAATTTAACACTCAACTATTTTGCTCATCTCTGCATTCAGACCCTTTGTTCAGTCTCTACACTATCTAACCTTGCTAGTGCTGCTTGAGTAGTAGGTAATTTTAGAAAAAGCCACAAATAAACAGACATAATCTTGATAAATTCTCTTAAATGTGCTAAAAAAATAAATTGTGAATTTGTCCTGACAATATTCCAGTGTGCATATCCTCCATCTATATTCACAACCTTATTTAATATTAATTCCATCTGGGACTGGTGCTCTCTTACTTGTGCTCCAGTATATAATCTACTGTATCATTATCATAATACAGGTCATCAGTGAAATATTTCAAAAAAAATCGACGTGCATCGACGCCTTCCACCTAAATTCTAGCAACAAAAGAACCTAAATGTTTGATCCGTTGATCCTTTTTTTCTATAAAATATCTATATTGCAGATAGACAGACAAATCACGATTTTTATTTAAGAAATATATAACCAAGATATTCATACTATATTGATTCTTAACACTGGCCACAAATTCATCAAAATAGGTGTACTCATTTTTTATATTATTATTATTATTATTATTATTATTATTATTATTATTATTATTATTATTATTATTATTATTATTATTGTTGTTATTATTATAATTATTATTATTATTATTGTTGTGCTGTTTCCTTTCAATAAATGTGCATACAATATGAAAATATTGCTCAAACATTATGTACATACATTATCTATGGCCAAACACTACGTACTACTTTTAGCTAGTATTGTTCCTTGACTTCTGTACTGAAAGTTTAAATTTAAATTCTAACTTTTAAATTTAACTCCCTTTAACTCACTCTAAAGGATATGTTAGCATAGGAAAGTGCAGAGCTTGTTTTCCTGCCAGAAAATTATTGAAGTGTATTTGTTTCACTGCATTGCAAGCATTGCACCAGGTTAGAGAGGTCTGGGTTAAATCAGTGTTAACAGTATAATTCACAGTCCTTAAGCATTTTAAGTGCGTGACCTAGAGTGCAAATGCATCGCAGTATGGAACTCAGGCTAAATAAGACCTCGATAAGTCCTAGAAAGAAGGGCACAATCGATTTTGCGTTCGAACTTATGCTGAAAAAAGTTCCATATATCTGGTTGATTCTAGAACATAAACTTTGGCCGTAAGTTTGCATAACTATAATAAGATAAATACGACTAAAGCTGCAACAGCTAAATTGATGAGGCAAATAAGATTTAGAATATTCCAAAATGTAGTCTCAATTTTTTTGTTTGTTTACTTTGCTTTGCTTTCAATTATTTCAAGTTCATCTGCATGCATACAATTTTCAGTTAAATGATAAAGTAAATGTGCAAACAAGCTGGAGCTTTAAGAGGCAACCTGCAGCCCCAGAGAGGGTGTGATGATGCCCCATACCTGCCCCTGAATGTGGGATGCTGCCGTGCAAAAGGTGCCTCTTGTAAGTGCCTGATCCAATCTTCTTGCACTGAGGGGGGACCTTGGAAGACGAGGTCACAGAATCTGTATAACACAGACCCAATTTTGTCAGTATATCTGAGTTGGAACATTCTGTACACGCCCGGACATTCAGTGATACAGCAATTGAAACGCTGTTTTGGGTGCATGCAGGTTAGTCTGTATGTCTGTGCATCAACGGGGGATGAGACCTTCTTTTTCAGACCGTGCCTTGTTTACTTATTTTGTTGAAAATCATGGCCTATGGAAAGAATTTTAGTCGTAGTTGTTTTTGACATTTGTTATTTGACACTCTTTCCTAAAATGGAAACCTTCCTTTGCGTATAGACTTGAAGGTGATTTGATAGATTGACAGTAGTTTGGGAAGGTGTTGATTCGATGTGAATCTAATTCTATTCACAGCATTCGGGAAGATAAGACATTGAAATGGATGCTGAAACCAAAATCGAGCATAGAACATGCACTCAGGTATGGTTCCAGAAATGATGTGATAACGTGAAAAGTGGAAAAGTATTGTCAGGTAACGTAGGATTTTACACAAGACTCTGCAAAACTGCTATTCCCTGTGTGAGCTGACCTCTTCCTCTATCTGGTTTCAATTTCTGCGGAACTGTTTCTCAATCTCCAGGATGAGAAGTGTTACTGGTGATGTTTATCACAATCGCATATCTTCAGGGGGCCTATTTTACACCACTCCATGGAAGTCAAGGGGAATTTATTGACTAAAAATATGAATAAAATAACACACCTGTTTATTCTCATCAGAATCCGGGCTTCTATCAGTACATCAATATGCTAATTTAATATTTCCCCCATTCAATATAGCCTACTGTGTTCTCCCATTCAATATTTTCAAAATATTATTGAACTGGTAAAAAGTTATTACCAGAGGTATTAAATAGAGATAATAATAATAAACAGTTTGACAAGGTTATATGTTATTGACATGGAGTTAAAATGATCGTGGTTTGCAACTTAAAAAAAAAAAGAGCCTCTGAGCCTTGTCACAAATGTTACAGATTAATATAAGTAACCCTCTCTAACATTAGACAAATATCTATGAAATACACATCAATAAAACAATGATATAACCGCACGTGCATTACATTAAATACATGATTATCAAATACAAAAGCATAAATTAAATACATTTTATAGAATCAAAACATATATACAAAAAAAGATAAGTGCATTTCATGGGGCTTGTTTTGAACCAGCTGTATAAATCAAAATGGAAGTTTGTTTTGAAAATCAACATCATACGCTTGTGTACCTGACTGTAAGTTTGATTTGGACAGGCATGAAACAGCAGTATGCAAACAAAGCCTGTGCACTTCCCACTAAACATTAAAACAACCTCATTATTTTTTTTATGATAAATTCAAAGGCACTCTATGATGCAATTCATTCTTTGTGTGTATTACAGCGATTCAATTACAAGCTTTGTTTTCTCACTGGCCGCTGCATGAATAACGAGACCTATGATAGAAGGGCTATTGCGCTCTTGTTGATTGGTAGTATGTGAATGTGGTAAAGTTAAACCTCATAATAGCGAATATATTGTTTTATATCTATATACAAGTCCGTCTGCTGTCTTGGTGGACCTTCGCAGCAGAGGTATTGCTATTGGCTTAAATCCAATGGGTCCTTAGGATTTGTAGTCACAAAATGCTGAATTTAATGTTCTTGTAAATAGAAACTAAGTCGTATGTCAAACTGGATACTATTACATTTGATCAAAAAATAGGGAGCACTTTTTGCTCCAGTAGAATCCATATCTTGAGCCCAGTTTGACTCCACATTGATACCCTATGTCCTCTCCAGGCTCTCTCTGGTCATATTCAGCCACTTCCTGATTGCAAAATCTTTCTCCTTCAGCGCCGCCCCTTCTACCTCGCCTTGAGGAGCTCCACCAAGGGGCTTGGTGACAGCTCCTCCCGTCTTTTCGGGAGGCTCGTTCCTCTGGGAGAACCCTTCCGCTCGCTGCCTGTGTGCCGGAGTTGGACGACTGATGCCATATTGGATTTTGACAGGGATTCCACTTTGCGTTGGCTCGCTGAACTGGTTCCCGTTGAGGTTCTGGAGAAGGTTTCCGGACCCTTGTTCCTCTTGGAGCGGTTGGTTTAGGATGCACACGGGAGACTGGTCTTAGCTATTCATTTCAGGTGTCCCCTCGTGGTTGGAGAGTCCAGTTTTAGAATCAAAGCATCTCCAACGCAGGCGGCATGTGTGCTCTCTCTGTGATTCTGGCTTGTCAGCTACAATACAAGTACAGAAGAATATCACAATAGTAGAAATGATAAAACTGTAAGGAAGTTCCTCATATAAAATAGCATTAAATTGCATGCATCAGAGAATAAATAGTTCTTCCCAAATCATCCAATATGGTGACCAGACTTCCCTCATTATATCTTGCGTTAAAGTGTAAAACGTAGGCATCTTGTGTAGAACTGTATGAGGTCTTTTGTTTTCTGAATTTGTAATGTCTGTTCAACCTTTGGTTAGTTGACCATGTGAAAATCACCCTTTTTTAAGTTCTTCGGTGCCCGGGGAGACCCTTCTGCAAATGCGGGGCTTTCGATCATGCAACGCCACTCCCAATGCTCTAGCTCACAACGCCTTTCTAAGGTCTGCTTGTATTGGCTGGTAAAAGAACATAATTTACATTCAAACTGGCCAAGGCCCAGTCCCTCTACGACATTGGAGGTACTGCTCAAGTACAGTGGATGCCGTCTGTTACTGTGCAAAGCAGGTAGCTTCTTGGCCAGTACCTGTAATGTATTTGCATTTTTCACAGCAGATATCATCCACTGATTTATGGCAATTACACCCAAATGCACACGGGGGCAACGTACCCTGGTATTGCTATATTCATGTTCAAGTTTGTGGAAACCTTTTGTCTCCGCCATGAGTTCTTCTAACCTTTCTTGGTGAATAATGATGTGCTTCATGAGAGAATTGCTATCACAGAACAGACGCCCACACTCCTTGCATATAAAAGGCTGTGAAACATTCTTGTAGTTCACCTGATTATTCCCATCTAAATGATACATCATATGTCTATGCAAATGCCTTTCTTTCTGGAAATTACCATTGCATGTTATGCATGGAAAGAGACTATGTGCAGATTGTTCTGTCTTCAGTTTTTCTGGTTTTGTACTCACACTGTCTTCCTCTTCAGGGTCATTTTCCTCATTAAAAGCTTTCCCCACTGTGCTATTAATAAGTTGCAGTGCATCTAAATCAGTGTTCCTGGAGTAATCTTTGAATTGCTCCAGAGAATATTTTAAATGAGGCTTGGTGCACAAAGAAAGATGTGTGATGGTAATTTCAACATAATTACGAGCACAAAAACGTTTGTTTGTGTAATTTAACCTGTTGTGTAATGTACATTTTCCTTCAAAGCCTGGCATGCCTGTTGTAAGTGTATTGTGTTTCCCATTTCTTCGGCTCATTATTTGAGGCAACACTACAGTATTTTCCTCCAGCCCTTTTTCAACGGTGTGGCCCCTTTTTGAGATATGATTGAGCTCTTTAGGATAATCCAATCTGTTCACTTCAGAACCTCACAACATCACAATCATCCGAGAAGCTCCATGACACCTCCGTGCTTAAGTCCCCAAAAGATTTTGCTGTCGTTGCCTTATTTATCAAAGGTTGGCTAATGTGCACTTGGTCTGAACTGTCGACTGACAGTGTGGAATAGGGCAGTTTAGACTCATTCTCTTCAGAATCAGGCGGTGGTGCGTTGGCACCTGGCAGTGTGTTCAGTGTTTTTAGGACAAGTCCTGCTGTGTTCTTCCAAGCGTCTGATTGAAGCTCACCAGGTGGCGGCGACACCTGAGGGCGCGTGTCCTTCTCTGGTTGCCACACGGCATCCAGGACATTGTTGGATAAAATACTGCCTTTGTTCAGGACACAGCGTACCTCTGAGGTGGGGTGTGAACCAGGTCCATTAACAAGTGCTCCTGAAGGCAATGAATTGCCTGCATGGGGAACAGCGGGGACACTGCTGTATACAAATGGATTCGGCTGGGCCCCATTTAAAGGGTTTTCGTGTTCATCTGAGGACAGACCTGCAGCATTGTTCTTCGGGGAGGATGTGTGACTCAGTAATGGCTCCTGAGCGGGACCTGGGCTGTCAGACACTGATTCCACGTCTTTGTCCTCTTGTGCATTTGACTTTGGATTAAACATATCAGCTACTTTCTGCAAAGGAAGAAGATCGCAATATGATGATGAGACGTGCTCTTTATATCAAATCATGCTCAGGATTAAATAATATTAAAATGAGCATAAAAAGTTATATCATAGGGGTCCTATCTCAGGTCATATGTGTTGTTGTTTTTTTGTTTTGTTTTTTCAATTTTAATATAGCGAGAAATGAGAGAAAAAAGAGAAATGTTCCACAAGCAATGCATTAAAAACTTGCATTTTGTTTTTCATACCCACACTGCCAGTGGCTTGCCTTTAAAATGTAGTTGTGCTATTTTCCCACTGCTCCGTTAAAATGAGAGTATATTTTCTGTGCTGCATTATGATTTTCCAACACCCTCTTTCGCCACCTCTATTCACAACAAACCCTGCTGTTAGCCCTGAATACCCTGGCGCGGATGCTTAATTATGTGAGGACGCCTCTGGGATCCAACCTTCCTGCCTCTCCCCCTAAAGTTCTCAGTCGTCTGCTAAAATTGACCAATTTCCATGGGAACAAAGTACACTTCCAATGAGATCATATTCTGTCTTATCACTCTGCGATGGTGCCAACACAGATCCCAGCACGACACTGTTGTTACTTGAATCCTGACAAATTGGCAGGCACACACACGCTCCGCCTAAAACATACACACCAACACGCAGAGAGGCATGCATATGCTTGCAAGAGCACACACACTAAGCCCTTAAAATTTGGCAAGCACTAATTATTTGATTCAGGATGAATTCATCTGTTACAACTTTATTTATTTTAAATTACATTGGTGAAAATACCTTAATAACCAGCTAAATAAGCAGTGAAAGGTAATAGGCAATGCAATATGTGTATTTTATAAAAGGAACATAATAAAGGTTGATTTTGTCTATAATGTATGCTCGGTGGATTTGACATCCAGCGCTGGTTGCTCTCTACAGGAAGCTGCATTGCTAACGAAGTGGTAAATTCAGTGTTAATGAGTGGCTTCACTGTTACCACCTCAGAGGTAAAACCTTCCGAGCTCCATATTCTCCCCATCTGCTGTGGTGTTAGGGGTTCGAAGGGAGAACAGACGCTCTACGTTTAAAAAGCGAACTTCACCGCTACCCCCCCAAACAGCAGGGGCGGCAAAGCCATCAAAATATCTGGGCTAGAAATTTACAAGCCTCATTAGCAGCCAGCTCACACAACCCAGTTCCGTCTATAACGAAGAGGGGTTCAGCAGAAATGCAATTTTTAAAAATGCATTTGCTTCTATTTACTTCATTTAGTCAATGTTAAAAGGCTGACTTTGCCTTGCCTGGAGATATTTACAGGGATTATGAGCTTTAATACATTTAAGCTGTATGCACGGATCGATCTGCTGTGAGCCTTCTCTAACCCTTGCCAGTATTTTCCTCAAGACATGTGCTGTGTTCTAAAGCTCGGTGAGCGAGATTAAGCGGCGGCATCATTGTGTGCTGCTGAGCTACGGAGCGCTCCCTGTAATTCCTCTCTCATGAACAGAGGTCTTTCTTCCTCTTTGACTTCCTCCATCTGCACCTGCAGTAAACACTCTCATTGCACCTCATCCCCAAGTTTCCGCAGAGAAAAAACAGGTGATAATTACACATTATCATAATTATTCTGTAGGCCTTTCCTCTTGTATGTAGTACCCTCATGGTTCATATTTACGATACGATAACTCACAAACAAGCGCTGCGTTTTTCACCTTCGATCAACAGCAACATGGGATGTTCGCATATCGAAGGAGTTAAAGGTGCAGTGTGTAGAATTTAGTGGCATTTTGCGGAACAGACTGGGAAGAAATGGAATATAATATTCATAAGTATGTTTTAATTAGTGTATAATCCCATGAAAATAGGAATCGTATTTTCGTTACCTTGTAATTTGCTGTTTATATCTACATGAGGGCTGGAGCCCCTTCCACGGAGGCCGCCATGTTGCACAGCCATGTTTCTGCAGTAGCCCAGAACGGACAAACCAAACACTGGCTCTAGAGAGGGACTCTCGTGAGTTTCGTGGCCACCGTAGCTTCTCCTACACAGTTAGGAATTGAATTGGTTGCGATCTGCAACCTCACCACTAATGGCCGCTAAATTCAACACACTGCGCCTAACATGATCTCACACAAGGTGCTATGGTAACGCAGATGGGATACGTTACGTTGCCATACGCATCTCACCATGAGCATGACTCTCTCTCGCAATGTCTTTTCTCTTCCTTCCTTCAAGTTGTTTTCCAAGGTACATCCCATAGAAATACCAAACTAAGTGGGTGAAAAAAAGGTTAAAGACTTGCTAGAACATCAGAGATTTAAAGTAAAACACAGTGCAAAGGCCAAGCACTACATGATACAGAATTGGTGGAGGGAGGTTTTGGTATTGTAGGCGTGTCCAAGGAGAATCCCCTCTTCCCTTTCGAGGATCCAGTGCTTGGACACCATGCTTTCCGGGACCAGACACCCAGACCCATTTCAACTGCTGGAGCAGTCATCCACCCTCCACCGTCCCTCTTTCCTCGAGAAGTGTTCAAAACGAGTGGAGCCACAGCTCCTCAAATGCCAATACAACACACAGCACAACACACAGCTAATGAGATCTATTGATTTGTTTGACAGAAAGTGAATTTATGAAGTTGACGGTAGAGCGAGGGTATCAAAGCGTGGCTCAACACAAACACAGAAAGATTAATCTTGACACCGGTAATCTCAAAGTGAGCCTGTTCTCTCAATGTCACAGTGGGAAAAAAACAGCACCGTCTGTTTGTTTGTTTGTTAGTTTGTTAGTTTTTTCCCCTCTGGTGTCGAAGCCTTGCAGTTACTTACAAACTGGAAGAGAGGAAGAGGAAGAGAGGCCGGAAGAAATGACCAGCATTCCGTCACAAGCCTAAACAGTCTTCAAGGCAATTTTCTAACCTTTTTTTTTTAAAAGAAACCGCATAGACTGCATAGATAAAAATCAACAAAAAAAACACTCAATATTGTTTCAGTTTGCACAAGACAATAAGCAGGTTGGTGTCAGATAATATCTTTGACTGGATTACATGCTCCTTTATCCCCCTGAATTCTTGTCACCCAAAGGTCATTTCCATAATAATGGTCTCCATGTCCCCTAATGGGATTTCTTGGCTGTGATTATGTATGCTGGTGTCTTGAGCAGACACCATCAACCCTGTCATCCTGTATTGTGCAAATGTAATTACACAAAGCCTTTGATAACTAAACAATGTAATTTACTGCTTGAATAACGAGACATAGTGGATTTATTTGACTCAAATGTTGCCACAAATGGAACGGTATGAGTGCATTGTGTATCTTACAGACATTTGTTTTCAAATTCATTTAAAATAAGAAACACTATACATTAGTACTACTATATTCTCTAATATTCTAGGGAATATCTCAGAGCAGGGGAATATGTTAACGCTATATGTGATACTTTGTTTGTGGTGTATATCAATTTTAAATTGCTATTAGTGACCTTATCGGGCCACGATAAAACCAAGCATCTTTGGCATCTTTCGAGCTGCAAGGAATCACAAATGTGTTCTCCTGTTAAGCTTCAAGAGCAATATAAACGTTAAATTCAGCGAACGTATCGGTGGGACCCCAGGTGGGAGTCTGAGAACGTCCTGTCCGAATCTTCAGGGCGCGAGGCCCATCGCTTGGAGTTCTCTCCTCTCCACTCCGCTCCACACCAAACCCTAACCCCGCCACAGATCCGTTCTTCCCCTCCATCTCCACTGCAAAAAAAAAAGAGAGAGAGAATAAATGAAATGGCTGTGATGGCAGATTTACTGATGAAAAAGGTGGAGCGAGAACGTTGGGAGTGATAAAAGGGGACAGGGAGCGAGTGACAGTTGGGTTAAGACAGAAGTCATGTTCAATAGCAGGTAGAAACATCAAACAGCGAGTTCACAGGAAGCCTATGCAACCTTGTCTTGAAGGAGGATTTTCTGTTGTGTGGAGTAGATTATATCTGTTCAAGCTGCTGACATGGCCTCATTTGCTGCCCGTAGTGTTAGAGGGGGATTAAACGATATAAACTTTGAAGCTTTAAACAATACCTTTCAAAATTAAACGGATTAAGGGAGGGATGTCTGATGGGGATTTCCCAGGGCTTTGTTAGTTTTAAACTCTACTCCTTTTAAGAGAAAAAAGAAAAACAGAGCAGACAAAATTTCTCAGGCATGTGACCATTTTAATGAGGCTGCTCTCACATTGAGGAGGGCACTGGGCACAGGAGGGCTGCCAAGCAGATGGCTCTCATAAACATTACTTCTGCTGTGTTTAGGTACATGCCTTCTCATCTCCCGATACCGAAAAGAAAACAAGCCGAACCGTCGCCAGCGGCGCTATCGACTCGCCCGCCGTTGGCAAGCCTTGCGTGCCTGTTGAAATGGCACATTTCCATTTCCTGCGTTTTCACCTTCATAACAATATGCACGAGGTGTACTATTGATATACATAACCTCTAATCTGTGATAAGTATGCAGGGAAGATGCAGCGATGGCGGCGGCAGATATTTTTATGAGGTGGTAGTTAGGATGTTGACTTTTATTAAATGTTATTATTACCATATATCTCAGAGTGTATAAATACACGGAGGCTAAGAAAGATGGAAGCCGTTGCCATGATAAAGCATG
>OMKR01050311.1:0-15418 GCA_900302355.1 Cyttopsis rosea | reverse complement strand
CAACATTTCTTTCAACTTTCATCTCTGTAGATGTACAGGTAGTGAGGCTAAAAGGATCAGCGAACACAGAAAATCACAGCATATGAAAATATAACATCTGAGAAGGTGCCGTTTCGTTTAAAGAAAAAAACAAAAAGAAAAGCATTTGAACTTTTTATTAATTGGTGTGAGAGGTGACCACACGGGTTATCACGGGTTCATGTACAATTTGTCCTTAAGATGAATGATTTTGATAACTGGCAGTGTTCAGCTCTTCCCTGGTTTGTAGCTAGATATTTTGACTTTTTGTTGAATATCAGTGTTTCACCCTTTCTTCTAACCTGTGCAAGTGGAAAAGCAACAGAATACATACACTGTATTCTGTTGCTTTTCCACTTGCACAGTCTTCCTACAAAAACATGGACAGCATGGCATAGACATGTTAGATCAGGCAAACTTTTCGGGTTGGTTTTTGCTTTATTTTCAAACTTTTTGACAAAAAAATGAAAAATTTGAATGTTTGACTGAAAGACAGACTGATTACTAGAAAAGGATTTGCTGTCACAACGCACATTCAGAGAAGGCAAGGTCTACGTTGCTTGCGTGAGTGATCTGGCTTCATCCCTTCTCTGTTTTTCCTGCGAGGAAGGAAAGCATGAGAGGAGGAATGGCGTCTAGACGGTCAGCAGCAGGGCACCCGGGGGCAGCAGGTGGGTCCCTGCAAGCGGCTTAATCTCCACTTCTCTACAAGTGGACAGTTTGCTGCTGTGCCATCCATAACGGAGATGGAACCACAGAGGGAGGAAGGACTAAAAGAGGGTATTAATTAGATGAAGCCTGAAAGTGGATTATCAGCTCTGTACAGGAAAGCATGCAGATACGGTCAAGAGGTTCAGTTGTTGCAGAGACCAAACATCAAAATGGAAGAAATGTCATCTATGTGCCTTTGAACGTGGAATGATGTCTGGTGCCAGACAGAGTGGTTTGAGTCTATCAGAAGCTTCTGATCTCCTGGAACAGCCTCTAGAGTTTACAGAGAATGGTGCTAAAAACATCAAGTGAACAGCACTTGAACGCCTTTTGTTAATGAGAGAGGTCAGAGGAAAATTGCCAAACTGGTTAAAGGTGACACCAAGGGGACAAGAAGTCCATGCGTTACATAAGCGGTGACGAGCGGAAGAGCATCTCTGAATATATGGAACTTTGAGGTGGATGAAGAGGAAACACAACGGGTTCCACTCATGAAGCTCCACTGGGCAAAAAGGCTCAGAATGCAGAGATATCTTGGTCCGGATAGCTCCGGATTCTATGTGTGCACGGCTAAATTCAGACCGGATATGACTGGTATCCGGAGCTAGTTACTGACCGAATATCACCTGGATTCCCGGGGCACGGGGATGCACAGCGGAGCGCAGGCGCCCCGATCGCGGGCGATGGGCCCGTAGCGGCCACTGGGCCCCGGTGGAACTGCACCGGTTGCGCCGTCGGTAGTTCCGCCCCTGACACACAGCATCGTGTTTGAACCTCTCTCACCAACAAAGAAACAGAAAGACAAAGAAAAGGTGAACCCCACCTCTTCCCGTAGAGTCGGCTCGAAGCTGTCTCACCCTGAACACCAGGAACAAAGTTAGATGTCTCTGGTGAAACGTATCATCTAGTCACTAAGTAACGAGCGCGGCTGCGAGAAATGCGACTGCGGTTATTACACAAACAATCTGCACACCCACAACTGCCCAGGGATGTTTGAACACTAGGTATTTCAACCATCTGCTCTCTCTCTCTCTGTGTCTGTTCCCCCTTTATCTCTCTCTCTCTCTCTCTCATTCTCCCTTCCTATCTCTCTCTCTCTCTCTCTCTCTCTCTGTCTCTCTCTCTCTCTCTCACACACACACACACACACACACACACACACAGAGACACACTCTTTCCTCAAGAACATGCCTCCTTGGGGAGCGTATGCGGCGCAGCGATCCGACACTAATTCCACTGCCTGTGCTCTGAATAATCCAATCTGTTCTACTGGGAGAAAGGAGTGAGGGACAACAAAAAAAACAAAAAAAAAAAAAACGAAAAGGAGAGAGCAGAGACGTCCCACAAACCAATAAACCACTCTGGCCCTTTTTTTTTTTCTTTACTTCTACATAATGTGCGTCTTCCTTTGAGCAGACGCTTGGGTCTGGTCGTCACAGGATTAACGTTTAAGTGTTCAATAAGGCGTGTGAGGAGAAGCAATGTGCTTTTATTACATTAAAATCGCAGATTATTATACGGATCCCTGAGGTTTTCCAGACACGGTTTCAGGTGCAGTGGCGAATAAATTTCTGATTTTTTCCCCCTCCTCTTGCCACCTTTCCCAGGCATGCTAAATAAAACCATTTTGAAACTTTCAGCCTGATTAACTTGTGAATATTTCACATTTTGCAAATGAGAGCTAAGTGTTGAATTCCTGGATGGCACTGATTATGACACTAGTAATTAGTGTGATGACTGTGTCATGATTATTCTCATTACCGTGCCCTCATCAAACGCTGTCAATCACATACTGTAACTCAACGCTACGACGGGGGTTTCTGCCAGATCTTTCATTAATAGTCGAGGAGTTCTCGGTCTACTGACAATAGGTGGAAATGTTGCTTTTGTTTCAAATTAAGATATATATAGACTCATTGCTGAGATGTGTCTGCATCGCCTCAATTGCTTCCATTAAACACCAGAACTATTAAGTCAACGTACTATTAACTAGCATTTTGGTTGTGGGCTGTGAAACGCATGTAATTATAATCAGGAAAAATATGTTAATGTCGGATAGCATATGGAACGCTGGATAACTTTATCCTAACCCAACTTTATCCTCTAATCCTACTGTCAATGTTGCCATGGAAAGAGCGAAAAAAAAACAAAAAAAAACGATCTATATTTCTTTTGACCGACACATTAGTTAATGCAAAGTATCAGAATGGATCAAGTCATACTAGTCTCCCACAGATGCCGTGACAGAGTGGGGACAGCTCTGACTTTAACCTTCATCTGGACGAGCAGAGTATGGACACACACACTTCATCCTCTAATCCATCTGCCAATGTTGCCTCCGAACAAGAGAGTGAAATTAAAAAGATAAACACGGGATTGTGTACAAGTGCATTGTGTATGCAAAGCATATTAGTTGGATATACAGTACATGCACTGTATAACAGAATAGACAGATAGATTAGAAAGATTAGAAATTACATTTTTTCATCCACGGAGGGAAATTGCTGCGTTTACAGCAGCTCATATAAAAAACAATGGGGAATAGTAATAAAGTGATTTTTTTTAAATATGCAATAAACTAAAAATAAATTAACGAAAAATAGAATAATTGACAATACACCATAAACCTAAAATGTACAATAAACAATACAAAATAAACAACAACGCGATAAATAATCCTCAAATAAAATAATAAACAAGAAGAAAATGGCAATATGCAATAAATAATTTAAAAAAAATAAACCAAAAGATGTACAATAAACAATTAAAATAAACCTAAATGAGAATAACCTAGATGAGGCAATATGCCACGGATGCCATGACAGAGTAGCTCTCACCACAACCAAAGGAACCTAAAAAGCCAAGATTCACCTAAGATCCTCTCTCTCTTCCCAATATTCTCATTAAGGCCTCTTGCTCCCTTCCTGCTCTCCACCTCCTACATCCACAGCTAACCTCGTACTTCCCTCTTTGCCGTGTATATAAAGTCATGCAGTCGGGAGATCCCTGAAAAGTGGGGGAAGGTAGGGAGACAAATACCTCTAAGGATTAGTAACTAATCCAGGCTTTGGTGTATAGGGGGGGGTGGGCTGTGGCCTTTGGCTCCTGCCCCCTCGAAACGCAGTCAAATGCTGTGGTGGGGTCACCCTCTAATGGGTGGTGGATCCAGGCCCGTGTGAAGGAGGAGTGATACGGCTCCTCATTAGCGAGCCGGGGGAGGATTAGTCGTGTCGGGCCCGGCGCTGACGTCCGAGGAGGCCGCGCTCGTAAATGTAGCGGGTGTGAAAATGTAGGAAATGGGGCATTGTTGCTTGAAATGCAAGAATATGCCCCCAACAGCCGGAGGAATGCAGCGGCGCTACCCTCCCGGTGTCATCACAACTATTTGACTTGAGTGAATAGAAATGTGCAACGTGTCGAACGGAGAAGAATAGACGAAATAGACGTTTCTCATGTGATTCCTTGGACATAACCGTGTTTTACGGTGAAGAATCCTACAGCCAAAGCATGTCCATGCATTTAGAATATTCATGCAATAGAATGATAATCATACGTCGTTGTTATAACTGGATTTCAACTGATTTCTATTGCCTTTGACGTCGGAAATCCATGGATGCTTCTCCGTGGATCCGCAGCTTTCGCACATGAGCGTTGGCTCAAATGCTGATCCATCTTCTGATAGTACCTCCGCATTTTATCATCACTTATCCCACAATAACAGGTGTGAAGCGGTCACAGGTCTGGAGTTGCAGCAGCTAGAACTATGTTTCGCAGGTAGTGTGATGCGCGAAATTCATAAATTCATTCTTTCGTATTTTGCAGCTGTAGATAATAGAGCTGCATGAGCCTACATGAGCCCCTTTAAAAGCCTAAAAATCCTCATTCTCACTCGCCGTCACAGCTGGCAAATGCTTTCATTTCCTTCTGAGATCATGTGACCAGTTACTTATTTTGGATGACATTTGACATTTAGAAAACAGCACTATTAGAGGAACCTCAGTAGTCCCTGTGCCAGAAATAAAGACTATACGGCATCAAGGGAGCTGCCGACAGTCGTGTGCGGTTTGGAATATGTAGGCGTCGGGGGCGGGGGGTGGCTGCTATTCCCTTCTTTATCAAAGTGCGGTGTAAGGATTAGGTATTGTTAATGCTGGAGCTTCAGCAGAGAATATAAAGAAATTACAAACAAATGCACATATCTACCAAATTAGATGATGATAGCACAATGCGTTGATGAGTTATGGCACATTAGGTAAACCAGATTTGTAAACTTTGAAAATGAATTGTGGCCAAAGCAAATTTCCATTGAACAAATTGTATTCAGTCCAGACATGCTGTGGTCCAAGTTTGATGAACATTGGATCATATCTGTAGGAGGAATTAGGCAAAAAAAACAAAACAAAAAAAAACAAAAAATGGTTTGGACCCAAGGAATCCATGGAAGCAAAATGTAAAAGTGGTCTTTATAGCGCCACCATCTGGCCGATGAATCCCGTTTTTTGTCTTTCCTAGTTTCGGAACATGTCGAACCTATCTTCCAAGTTTGGTGTCTGTGGGTTTCACAGTTTCTGAGCACCTTCAGCCGGAGAATGGCTAGAATAATAATAAAAATCTGAACAAATACAATAGGGTTCCCGCAATTTGTGCTGGACCCCTAATAATAATAATAATAAGAAGAAGAAGAAGAAGAAGAATAATAATGACCCAGTTCAACAATACAGTGAACTATATAAGGTAAAGCTCCATGTTCATATTGATTAGTTAATTTCTTATAATGATTTATTGACAAAGGTAATGATTTGTAACAAGTCACCTTGTGAAATCCATTATATCACACACCTGGGACTCCAAGGGTGCCTTGAATACATGGTTGTAAAGCCAGTAGAGGATATAATAGGATATTTTTCACCATTAATAATCATTATGAGATGCATTAAGCGTTAAAAGAACAGTTAAATGAGGCTCTGGACATGCTGTAATTTATTCATTTTGAGATACAGCCTGGCTGAGAGAGTCACTGTGGGAATAAGGAGGTGGAGAGTGACAAAGAAGCAGCTGGAACAGAAAGACAGTCGCCACAGTCTGACAGAAAGCACAGCAGAGGTGCTTCAGCAAATTTCTTCCTATATTGGTAACAAAACTAGAAATATGACATTTACTTGGTATTTTGGCTGGTTACCAGTGACCTTTAATGCGTGACACACTGCGCTTCATATCTTATTATTTTCCCAAGAGGAGTAAAGATGGACAGAACAACTCATCCCTGCTAGGATGGACATGTTTAGGCTGTCTGTGCATGTCAGGGTTGAAAACATTGGGTAATTTGGTGAAAACCGCAGTGAGAGCAGTGCTAAGAAAATTGAAAATTGCATATTTTGGTGATTTTCACATCCACTTATGTGCAATTCAGACGCCATTCCCCCATTTCAAACCCCTTACCTAGACCAAAACCTACATATTCTTTCTGCATTCAGAAAGAAAAACAAGCGAGCTCCATTAGTCCTCCTCAGAGAGAAGCCAGTGCACTGTGCCCTGAAGCAGAATGCACCAGGATCTGGAGGTTCTTACAGTCATTGACAATGCTGCACTAAGTCACAGCACTATTCCTGGTGAGAGCTAAATTATCCCACTAATGCAAACCACATCCATCAAGAACTGAACCCACTGGTTCTTTCTAAGACACCAAAATTCAAGCGTCTGTCTCATGGAATATTATTTGATGCCATTACACATGTAATTTTATAGATATATTCTATAGAATTAGCAGTTTATATCTCCATGGGGACTGGAGCTCCTTCCACAGACCATCCATATTCCATATTTCACCGCAATGTTTCGTTAGAGTTTCGTGGCCACTGTAGATTGTCCTCCACGGACGATTGTCCTCCACGGACACCGCCAGTTTGCACCGCCACGGACACAGACACGGAGGGGAATTCAGTTGGTTGCAATCTGCAACCTCACTGCTAGTGGCCGCTATATTCTACACACTGCACCTTTAAAGATACTATATAGAAAATGTATTATTATAATTGTTGCTGTTTATGTCCCACCCTGGTTCAGAGACAAAATAGCAGCAAAGTGTCAAACCTACATACACGAATGAATACAATTTGTATTTGGGGCAGTTCACAGATGCCATTGTCCAAGTTTGATCCAAATCTGAGTATTTTTGGAGGAGAAGTTAGTTAAAAACAATGTATATCACCCCTGTTGGCGAAACCAAAAGGTCACGTGACAATACTACAGACTATTGATTGGTCACACGTTATGGCCATTGCCATTACGGTCGGACCTCACCAAAATGGCGGCACGCATACACTACGAACAAGCTGAACTTAAAGAAAGCAAATGGACGGGGCAAGAGAGCCGGCCTACAAGCGAAGCTACGGGCTAACTCGCTCAGACCAGCTCTGCCGAGTCTCTTCCATACCACCTCCCGGTCACTCATCAAAAGATGGACGAAATAACTGAGGATTACTTCGCACAACATGGATAGCTGTGTGACGATCATTTCAGATCCTTGGTGGACAACACCATTCCTGACGTGGCTATCGAGCTCTGTTTACCGAGCAGACAGGACTGCAGACGAGTGTGCATATATGTTAATAATGACTGGTGTACAGCTACGGACATTGTTGGGACACACTGTTCCCCAGACATAGAATACTTAAATGCAGACCCTTTTTTATCACATCTCACTGGAAATGAAATTGTTACATACATTTGAATTAGTCCTTAGATATTAAGCCAAATTCCAAATGAATGGTAGTCTACAATAAACACTATATTTCATACTCAAAGCCAGATTTTTTGCCATTATAGCATAAGTGTGTATTGCATTATGGACAATTCATTTGGTTATATGTCATCATGAATTGTAGTTAGTTATAACAATTAACCTTAATAAATTCTTCAGTATTGTGAATACGGCTTGTACATCGTTTCGTCACACCGTCACACCGTCATGGACCCCGTGCATTGCTGCCTGCAGCCATATTTATTATTATTATTGAAGTATTATCACAAAGTAAGCCTTTTCAAGGTATACTAACTCAAACAGACAAGGACAACGAAACTGCAAGGGCCCCATTGGTCTTTGGTCTTACTGTATGTTATGTCATTTAGCAGACACTTTGTGGTAAGCGACTTACAATATGTACATTTTGTCAATAGTATCAAACTGACTGTATATCACAAAATACATGCAGACATGTAGGGTTATGTGATGTGGGGCCAATGTGATTTAAGCAGCCAACCGGTCTTGGATCTAGTTAACTGGGCCCAAGATCAGGATTGGAGTTGATGAGCAACAGGTTAAAAACACCCATCCCCACACACAGGAGGGGAGCCCTTGTCATGACAACACATATTCCATCTGCTACTGGCTTGCAACATCTTGCCATCTCGGCAAATAAAGTTGTTTGTTTGCAACATCATCGCCTGTGTCCCTGTGTTGGAGATCCCTGGAAAAGCCACTTGGGTGGCATGTGGCAGGCAGAAGTGCAACACTGGGGCCTGAACAGGGATCTTCTGACACAGCCGTCTGAAGACGCACTGGAGCCATCAGCAGCTCGTCAGACAAAAGGCATTTGGTCAGATTGGCTCCTTCCTCAGCAGGGGGTTTCGATGATGAGGCCTATATCTTGCAGAAGGGTTAATCGCCTCACAAGAGTGTAGCAGAGTTTGAATCTCTCCGGGGGTCAATGCTTTCACCCCGGTGAGTCCTGAGTTCCAATGATCAAGCATCCTGTTATCAGCATTCCGTTCCTGGAAACTGGTTAGAGAAACCAGTTTCAACATTCCAATTGTCTGTTGAAAGATTCAGTAGCAGTCGCATAACGCTACAGATGCACCCATCAAAGGAGAGATAAATTTGAGTGTCATCTGCAAATCAGTGAGAGGAGAAGCCTTGGGAGGACACCACAGAGGGATTTAATGTACGAGGAGAACAGCAGAGGCTCCCGGACTGAGCCCCGAGGGACACCAGTGTTTAGAATACAAGGTCTGGACAAGGATCCTCTCCATGAGACCTGGTATGAGTGAATGGAAGTATTTATATTATATGATTTCCAATTATATGATTCTATTATATGAGGGTTTTAAATAGATGGAATAACAACAACAACAGATCTCTTGCATTTTTTGACATTGGAGAAGAAAATGGAAATAAATTGAACCGTATTTCTGAACAGCAGTTACAGCAGTTTCACTGAGTGAGGGAAGTCTGAATGGGAATGTTTGAATGTCTGAATGTTTGACTGTCATGTTTGTGGAGATGGATTCTGCTTAATATGCTTAATTTCTCACAGACTGGAATCATGATGCGGTTTAGGATAATTCTTTTGTAAACTCAAAACATGCAGAATCTCAGCAGAAAGGAGCATTAAACAAATCTTTCAAACTTGTTTACAGTTTGATGTTTCCGGGCATTCTGATTCAAAGCTATCAAGGCATTTTCAAAAAGACTGCAGTGGTAAGCTTCACTTTATAAATAATATATATAATTCATAATATAAATAATTCAGATATGCACATCATTGCATATTCTAATAACATGCAAAGAGTTAAATAAATTAGTTTGTTTAATAGGTAATATGCTTGTTTGCTACCAGGGCTCTGTCTGTCTCGGTTTGAATCCTTAGCCTTTCCTACTTGCTAATTTAGTAGTGTATTAACTTCACAGAGAACACAGGCCAAACCAACATGTGAATGAGTATGCAGCCGCCTTACATTGCAACAAGAGGAGATACAATACACAACTATTTTTAGCGTAATCCACTAGGAATGGCTCCTCACATTCGCAGAGAGACAGAATTTGGCAAGATAAGTGTTCTACGATAAGGTACTAATGACTGTTTATTTCTGGTGCGTCTCACCTACTTCGCGGGGTCTGGACGGTCCTTAATACAAGCTCTCAGAGGAGGAGAGGCAGCTTATGCCTATGATGCAGAGCTATTTTTGAAAGCCACGGTCTAAAACAATGTATAACATACAGTAGATGAGCCATAGCCATGAAAAAAAAAAAGCCGGAGCGGGTGAAAAGTAGAACAGGCCATTAAAAAATGTGAGCATGGAAAATTCTTCAGTCACAGAGTGACGATTAAAAAGGTGCCTGACTTGAGGAAGAAGTCAAATAGAGAGCGAATAAATATGGACGACAGTGTGACAATGCAGAGGAAGAGAGTGGGACAGAGAGCGATAGAGAGAGAGACAGAAAGAGAGAGTATAGTTGTTTATACCCTTATTTGGATTAATATAACTATATACTGTATTTTTCAATTGCCATTGCCATGACATTTCTTACGTTTATTTCCATTGCAATTCCATATTTCTATAATTATTTTAAGTTATCTTCACTTATCTGAATATATTTTAACAGCAATTTAACAATATTTCCATTTTATTTTAGGTCATTTTCACGTATCTATATCTTTTTTAACTGCAACATTTACATTACTGTTTTAATTTTACCTTATATTCTAAACATTTTCCATTTTCATCTATCTATCTGTCTACCTGTCTGTCTACCTGTCTGTCTGTCTGTCTGTCTATCTGGCCGTTACTGTATGTCAACACGGTCACACTCCCTCCCGCTTTGTGTTTTGCACAGAGCAGCGCACGGTATCGCGCCAATCCGAAACCGGAACTCCGACAAATCTGCAGCTCTTTCTTTTCCCCAGCGCAACGGCAGACAGTTGTTAGGGGAAGTCTGTCCCCACAGGCTGAACCATCCCTGGGGTAGAGCTATTCTTTCAAAGCCCAGTCAGGGAGATTGAAGCTGGAGATGGTAGAGAGAGGGATGGGGGGGGGGTCTAAGGCCACAGAGAGTGATGGGTGGTGTCAGGAGGGTGCAGTCATCCACGGACCACCCCCGATTCGGTTGAGATGTGTAATTCCCCCGCGGCAAGATGGCAAGATGAGCGCTGCATCTCTCACCTGGAGAGAGATCACCCCGATCGCTATCCGGACGTCCCTGAAACGGGGATAGGACACATGAAGACTGTGTCAAGTGACACGTTTAACACAATGCCACTGATTGTTACACCTGGCAAGTGCATGGGAAGTGTTTCTCCGACCATTAGAATGGGTACTTTGAAGGAAGTTCAGAGTTTTTGAAGTTTATCCCTGTTTTACGTAGTTTGTAGGTAGGTTTTATTCCTGCAGCAGTCCAACCTTTTCTCCATACCGGGCCCACAGCTCTATACCTCCACCAGGAGTTCAATGCAAGTAATGGGGGACAAAACCAAAATCGTTGTTCGGGGCAAAAACTCACTCCACGTTTCACGCAAAGCTTACATGAACGCAGATTGTGGATTGTCCCCCATGACTTGAATGGAAATCCTGATGGAAGGATGGAGCTGGTGTGTGTTTGGATGCTTTAAGCTGAAGTTAACCCCAGTGCTGAAGTGCATTTCCAGTACATTCCTGATGATCCCATATTCATAACACCTGATCTGAGAAGTCCAAATATATCTTGAATGGAATGTAATATGTAGTATTACAGCTTACACACACACACACACACACACACACACACACACACACACACACACACACACACACACACCTTTTTGACTTACAGTGCAAATTACGACTTTGCATGTGTAGAATAGTAGAAATACATTTTTGAAAGATAATTTACGGACTTTGACTTGTATTTGTTTTTTCTTGAAATGCTGTCTTACAAAGTAAAACAATCACCCTTTTCATCTTCTTTTGTTGCTGCTGCTGTTGCTTGCTCATACAATCAAATCAAATCTATATTTTATGAGTTTTGATGGAGTTTGTCACATGATTTCAGTTCTAATTCACAGTGGGGAGCGGCGGTGGAAGCCATGTATGCCGTAAAGGCTAACTAAATTATTCATTCACTGGTTATTTCACGTCACCACAAAAACCGAAACCACATGCCGCTGCTGGAATGGAATCTGAATCTAAACTACTTTTTGAAACTCCAGAACTAACTGTAAGGGTTAGTTAGTGGATTAAGCACCGATTTATTTCAACTGCAATAGCTTTCTCTGCTGTGAAATCTGCTGTGAAACAGTTGATGGTAAATCCCATTTCTGGTATTGAACTGTTTACTCATCCTTGCTTTTCCCTCACTCTTTCGAAGCTGAACTAACTATGATTTTTGATGTGATTTGATGGTATTCCATCCTTTCCAAAGAATGTTGAGTCATCCCATGAGATGGGATGAGATGTCATTTGGCCTTTCTATTTTTTCTATTTTTCTATATATATTTATTTTTTTGAAATGTCATCGTTTACATACATGTTCTTCCCAAAAAACATATTTTCTCACCTCAGGCACAAAATCCTTATTGTTATCATCCATTATACATGCATTACGTGTGATGGGGGATGTGACAGGGTGGAACATTTCATCCTGAAGTGGCCGCCACACAAAAAAATAGACAAAATTCATTAGTTAATAATTAACAGTAAATAACATATTTTTTTATAAATATCACATAGAATTTATTTTTAAACTGTTTTCTCTATCTATTGTCAGTGACAGGGTGGATAGGTTATGCTTGACAAACACCCTGAATGCTGAAATGATGATCCTCTTTATGATTTGATCACTTGTCACATCATCAGCAACAGTTAATTAGTTTTGGAGGGAAAATAAGTTGGTGTGAGGGATGGGACAGCAAAACTGAGTGACATCAATAAATTCTCATATATTTTGATATATTTTATGTTTTTTATATATTATTAATATCTTCTGTGTGGATGGGGATTTACTTCTGAAAAAAATGAAATTGTGATGGAAATACATCTTATTATTTGTATTAGTTTAGTATTCATTTTCTCATATTGTATGTTTATAATGAACTTTAAATTCATCGTTTTTAACTTGACATATTATTGTGTTTTATCGACTTCATTAAATGTTGCGGACCGAAATGACACTCCTTCCATGGAATGACCGAACTGCATTGTGTTCAAACTCGGAGTCGGAACTAAAAATATGTTCTAAATAACCAGGTCGAAATCTGATTGTCTTTTCGTTCTTTCATTTCACCCAGAAATGAGTTTCCTGTCCTAGATCAGGGACGCCCGGCATCCAAAATGACACAATCGTGTTGTGATCAACTCAGATTTCACACACATTACATTTGTGCTGCGCCTTTCATGTATTTTGTGGCTTTCGTGCAATTTGAGCTGGCAATCTGCATTAAATCAGGGTCTGATTCAACGAGGCAGCGACTAATTACACAATCAACGAAAGGGACCTCCTTCTAACTGAATGGTGGGATTTCTGCATCATGGAGCCCCAAAACCAGCTCAGCGATGAAAAGAAAAGCTAAATTAGGTGATGCTGGAATAGAAATATCGATATAACAATGCAACACACATAAATATTTTGGAGGGATGCGAGGAAAACTCTGAGAGAAACAGAATGGGTGAGTATTACTATAATAAAATAAATACTAAATACAAATAAAGTACTGATTATTTTTAAATAAACAACATGACATGACATAAAATATGAATAAATAAAAGGTGACTTATAAAATAAAACACAAGCCAGGCAGAGCAAACGGTGTGTTTTTGTCAGAGCAGGTGGAGGTTCTAAATGTAGTGATGAAGGCTGCAATTACCGTTGCCATTGTCAGGGGACGTCATCCTCACCACAACCTCCCACTAACATTTTTGGGCTAATTTGCACCTGCTCTTTAACGGCGGACAATTTCTCCCCCGCAAAACTGACCTTGCAAATCGCATATACTCCGCCGGTGATTTTGGCAGGAAGTGCATTAAAATCAATCTCCACATATAATCTTCTTCTTCAGAATTTCCAAACCCCCCCCAAAAATTGCAGCTGCTTCTGAAAGGAAGGTTACTTTTTCCAAACTCAAAATTTGGCAGAGTCACTGCTGCAGAGAGAGACACTGTTCTGCAGCGTGTGCAATGAGGTGCTCGATCGTCTTCTTTAGGTCTGTTTCTCAAGTAGTGGCAAGAAAATCTTTGCCATTGTTTCTTCAATGGCCTGGCAATGGTCAATGGTCCGAGATGCACATGTCCCTCTCCGTAGGTGATTTGAGGGATTGGATTACAATGTTTATATGCATTGGTATAGCAAGTGGTATGTTTCAGTGCGACTCGTGTTAAAATGTAAAAAATACAAACCGTTGGGGTGTGTCATAGGACAATGAACGCCTGTATCTACACCGGCGGAAATAAAAACCGGTATTGCCTGTCCAGGGCCTCTTTCCAACTGCGACGGTTGAATTTAATAGCCTTTCTTAACATTCAGATAATTCAGAATTCAGATAATTAAAATTGCCTGTCCGCCCAGTTCCCGCGGCGCCGGCTGCACCCGCAGTCGGGCTGTCAAACGATGGTTCGATATTCGAATGCTATTCGAATTGTGAAAAAATAAAATAAAATAACGTGTGAATATGAAAATTAACATTCGAAAAAATAGTAAATGAAAATGCCCGTGAAGGGTTAAGTCCTTCTGATGTCATCCGCTGTCCCTGTCTCTGTCCGGTTCCGCATCCAACGCTCTTTTAATGGATCGAATGCGTGTTTCTGATTCAAGTTGATTTTTTTTTGCAAATGACAAGTCTATAAAACTTTTGTGCAGTGTTTCAGAATGTATTCCAATTTATATGTTTCTTTCAGAAGGAATATTCGAACATGATTTGATGAACATGACGTTTTTTTTTTGCGTGAGTCGATGACCGATTATGAAATAACCGGCCCAGCCTTAGTTATTACACAGTTATTACAGCCATCTTTTTCGATTCTCTCTGCCGCCGCCAGAGGTTTGCAGGTGGAGGTGTTTTTTTCTTTTTTTCCATCCCTGAGCCGAGCGATGCCCTTTTGTCACCATGGTGCGTCCGATAACATTAGATGTGGTATTTTTGGCCGCGGAGAGGTGCATTGTCTCCCACACACAGTCTGGACCTCGCCGCATTTTCCGTTCCCTTTCCCTCTGTTAATCGAAAATAATAACGTTTCCGCAAATTTAATGCGATTGATGCGTTTGCCGCCTCTCACTGCCCTAAAACCGGCGAACAGTACTTCCGACACCCTTAACATGTAATGATTTATTTGGGAATTGAAGGATCTAGGGGCTGTAGTGTAATACTTTGCCCACGCAAAAATGTTTCCAAAATTCAGCTTCCAGTACAGTATCTCTCTATTTCCTATTGTTGTTGGTTGTGTTCGTCGGTTCAAAGCGATGCGCAGCCGCGTGTAAGAATTTGTAACGACAAAATCGTAATGGGAGTCATCTGGTGCACTCTGGGTGTGGATTGCGCCTCTGAGTAAATGTGGCAGCGTGTAAAACACGAGTAAGCGGCGGGGAGCGATACAGACAGAGGCAACAGGAACCGGAATAATTTACGCAATGAAGTCGGAAGAACGAGTCGGGAGCCGCGATGGCGAAGTGAAGCATCGCTCTCTCATTGCGTTATTCACCTCTGAACTACACCACTTTTGCCCTTCATTCGGAAATAAAGACGCAGTAGTACGTCCCAGTGGAAAGGGATCCCCATCAACACACACGCAACGCTATCACGCTCTGGATACGCTGCAATTAGTGAGCAGGTGGCTCGGCTGAGTGGCAGCACACACACACGCACACACGCACACACCCCCACCCACCCCCACACCCCCCCACCCACACACACACACCCTCTCTCCCCCCCCCCCCCCTTTCCCCCAA
>OMKR01050310.1:0-14066 GCA_900302355.1 Cyttopsis rosea | reverse complement strand
GGGGGGGGGGGGATATATCCAGCCGCCTTTATTCGGAATGATTTGTCGATTTGTCATTTCCGCCTCTATAACTGCCTCTGCCGCTGCATTAGAGATTAGCCATGAACCATCAGCTGAGGGTTCATGGGAAATGGAGACAAACACACGCTAAATTCAAGCATTAATTCTGATGCAGGATCTTACAAAAAGGCTTTGAATCTGGAGGCTGAAGCATCTGGTGGCACTTATATCGTTAAAAAATCAACTCTTATTCATGAGCATAATGGAATATCATGGTAATTTAGATTAAATGAGCGTTTCAAAAAGACTGTTTGCTAAAGAAGGATTCATATCATAATGTGCACATTCAGCTCTGGGAGCTCCAAGAAATAAATAGATCGAAACATGCAAGATAAGATAAGACATTATACATCTCCTTGGGCAAATTCAGGTGTCACAGCAGCAAAATGCAGTGCAAGTCAAGAAAGGGATAAGAAGATGATAATAATGAAAAATAAAAATATAAAATAGATATATAATATTGAAGATAATTCTGTATGTATCCGTATGCAGATGTCTTGACGTTAATACAAAACAAAATTAATTCCCGGTAAAATAGACACAAAGTTAATCAGTTCCTGTGATCAACCGCATGAGCAAGCACGACATTTTAATACTAGTTAAGCTCGGTTTAATCTATGTGATGCTACAGGACACTGCAGGGCAGGTCAGGTTTCGGGAGAGAGATTTTGAGAGACAGGTAAAAAAAAGAAAGGAGAACGGACACTTTCTGCAGTGTAAACTTCAATTTCAACCTCTTCTACACCAGAAAACCACAAAAAACGTGAATGTTTCCTCAATCATGACAGTGAGTGTTATCATGATTCTCCGCCTTGGAACAAATCCAAAATCCACCGAATCAAAGAACAACAGACTTATGCAACCTTCAAAATATCCAATCTTAAAATGGTAGAGCGTATCGGTGGATGTCGGGATTATCTTCCATCCAAATTCCCCCGCTGTGAGAACCTGTGTGCGGAACATCGTGAACTCTGCAGAAGATCAACTCTTACGCAAATTATAATAAACACTACACTACACAATACCGAGGTACTACACTTAGGCTTTCTCAGAAAATACACATTGAAACACTACACATTACACACTACACATTGCACAAAATCATTACACATGCTTATTATTATTCATCTTATTGTTTTTTTAAAGACCTCTGGGAGCCTATTTACCAGAGAAGAAGTATGTTGTACAACACATCCATGATGCTTTGGGGTTGTGTGAGGTTGGCAGATGGGGGTTTAGGACATACTGTATTGTATTTGCTGGAGGAAAGAACAGATTCCATTTAATATAAAATACTTTCTGGAGGCTAAATGTTGGGTCTCCCAGCAAGACAATGACCCGAAGCAAACCCTCAAAATCAACCATGAAGAACCTCCAGGAAAGACAGGTGAAGGTTCTGGAATGGATGGCCATCGCAGCATCCAGATATGAATATCATTGAAAATCTGTGGCAGGATCTCAAACATGCAATATTTGCAAACTAGATGTGCTCTGCAAGGAAGAATATGGGAAAACTTCCCCCAAAAAACAAATTGAAAGACTCTTAGTTTGCTACAGGAAGTGTTTGCAAGCTGCTAAATTTGCCAAAGGAGGACTTATGAAGTTCTAAGTGACAGGTTTCCCAAACGTTTGCACACCTTTTACCTTCTGTTATTACGTAGAAACTGTTATAAATTTCTAATTAAAAGTAATCTTGCTTGGAATTTTGTAGAAAGGTGTCAGTTAGAGATCAGGTCAGCACTAGTGATGCAAGACTCGCAAACGATTTATTCGTAGCGAACATTTGTCATGCATGCGCCTCAACTAGAGGCAATGACCCGGAACCAGATTGTGGCAGACAGGGGGGCCGTGGTCGAGCTGTCGTTCAGTACCAGCTGTGGCCAATTAACCTGAATGGTCCAACAGTGGCTGCAAGAGTCATGCAGGTGGAATTCAAGGCCATGCTGGAAATGGGGGTAATAGAGGAGTCTACCAGTGACTGGTGTAGCCCCATTGTGCTGGTTAACAAGCCCGATGGGTCTATTCGGTTCTGCGTAGACTACCGGAAGGTGAATGAGGTGTCAAAATTTGTTACGTACCAAGCTTCTAGACCGGTTAGGCACCACTTCGTTTTTAACCACACTGGATTTAACCAAGGGCTACTGGCAGATTCCCTTATCTTCCTTGACTCAAAGGAAATCTTGGCTTTGGGGGTATGTGGCAGATGGGGGGACGTCGTCTGCAAAGTCGACTTGGTAGACTGGCTCTCCCCGCGTTCGCTACCAGCTGTGGCCAATTAACCTGAATGGCCCAACAGCAGCTCGAAGAGGTTTCTTAATGTCTGTGTTTACGTTGCAGTAGGAGAGCGGTTTGTTGGAATGTGTTGCTTTGAGGTATTCCGTAGCTGCTTTTTTGCACCCTTCTTTAGTTGTCACCCAGAATGGTTTGGTCATATGTTCCTGCATATTTATGTGACCTGTAAATTCCACTGCATCCACTATGATTTGTGGTCAGTTTGAACAATGGGTTCCAGCTACCTGGTGGCTTGTATATTATTAGTATGGACCCAGACCCGCCCTCCCACTTAGATATTCCAGGAAGGCCCACCAGGAATTGTGCGTCTCTGGATCCTCCTTTGCCAAGGCTTCTACGTTAAAGCCCCATGGTTCCCATTGGCTACCTGTGAACAGGGCTCTCTTACAGTACATTTCTGGAGCGCCGCAGTTGCTTTTGGAGAGGATGTGGTAGCATTTGTCTCTGTGAGAAGTGTTGGTGTACTCCTCATCCTCCTCAGTCTTCTCTTCCAGGCACCACAGGAGTGGCAGCACTATTAGCACACTTATTGTGAGCAGGGTGCATAAACCTCCACACAGGCCACATCCAAGCCACCTGAGGGGATGCCACAGCCTACTGGGTGGCGTCATCCTCTGCTAGTCGTCCACTGATTCAGATATCTTCTTACATTGGCTGGCGTGAATCCACGTGGCTCTTTCCGCTACCTTGACGGCTGAAGCTGTTGTTAGGAGCACATGGAATGGGCCTTGCCACCTGGGGGATCTCCACACTCTCCTCCTGGAATCTTTCACCATGATCCAGTCACCTGCAAGCACAGTGGAGAGGGTTGCACAATAACATAACCTTTCATCCTGACATAGGTCTGTGCTAGGTAGCGGTCTTTTCTGGGGCCCTATCCCCATGTTCAGTGGTAACTCTTGCTCTCATGTGCATTAGGACTAATGGAAGAGCTTTTGTCCAACTAAGACCTGTTTCTTTGCAACATTTTGCACGTTTGTTTTTTAATGTGCCATTTCCTCGCTCAGCAGCACCTCCACTGGCTGAATGATAAGCACAGTGATATTTCATGTCAATTGCCAAATACTCACCTACTAACTTCAGAGCAGCATTTACAAAATGTGCACCATTGTCACTGCTGATTTTGCGTGGTATTCCCCATCTGGGAATGATTTCTCTTACCAAAGCTTTGGCCACAGCACCTGCATCTGCTTTAGAGGTGGGAAAAGCTTCAACCTATTTAGAAAACATGTCCACAATCACCAAACAATAGTTGGTGTGGTTAAAGATTGTTTTGCTGCCTTTTTGGCAACTGTATCTGCTTTCGTGTTCCCCTGTGATACAGGATCCGTATTGTTAATGTGAGCATCACATTTGCATACAGAAATCTGGTAACAGCTTCCGGTAATTCAGCCACACGTTTGTGATGTACAGTTGGCTTGCCTGTTGATGTAAGGAATTGTCTTTGTTTCCAAAGTGTGCCAAAATCGTGAACAACACCAAAAGCGTAACAACTGTCTGTGTAAATGTTCGCTGTCTTCCCTGCTATGTGTTTACATGCCTGTGTGAGGGATTTCAGTTCAGCTGCTTGTGCAGAAAAGTTAGAGGGAAGTGGCTCAGCTGTGACAATTTCATGTTGTGTAACTACGGCAAAGCCTGCCTGTATCTTGCCTGTAGCTGGATCACATGAGGCTAAACCGTCCACAAACAGCTCTAATCTGCATTTGTTAGAGGTGTGTCTTGCAGATCTGGTCTAGGGGAGCAAACTTCAGTTATAGCTGCCACACAATCACGTGGTTCACCTTCGTCTACTGTGGGGAGGACAATAGCTTGATTTAGAACAGTACATCTTTTCATAGTGATATTATCGCATCTGTTTGAATGGTTTAGTCATGTCTGACAATCCCAGAGTTGGTGTGGATTGCATAGCTTTTTTCAGGTTTTCAGGCTGTTTGAAGGCTTTCTCAGCTTGGTCAGTCCATGTCACCTTTTGATGTGCAGTCAGCCCTTTACCGTACACTATACTGGACAGTGGTGCCTCAATTTCTGCATAATTGGGGATCCACTGTGATCACATTCTCCAGAAAGGTCACATGCTGCTGAACCCATTGTAATTGGTTAAACTAGCTTTGTGACCATTGTCTGCCAGATGTTGTACTAATGCTTGTGTCTGCCTCAGGCTTGTTTTGATGGTGAACAGATCATTAAATCATCGACGTACTGAAGGAGCCCGCTTCCGCCTGGTAAGGTTAATGATTCCAAATAATTTTCTTTCGTTGAATTCTTTCAATGCAGCGTTGTAGATCACAGGACTTTTGCAATAGCCCATTGCTAACCAAGTCCAAGTCCAGGTTTTACCTTTAAAGGAGAAGTCAAACCAGTACTGGGAGTCTTTGTGCACTGGTATACTGAAAAATGCATTTGCTAGGTCCACTACAGAAAACCATTTACTGGTTGGTGGAACTTGTGACAAAATGGTGTGTGGATTTGGAACATTTAGTGCTCGAGCGTGAACTGCTACATCTACTGCTTGCAGATCCTGAACAAATCTTCACTCCTCTGGCTGGCCAGCATCTCTGATTTTCTTTACAGGAAAATTAGGTGTGCGCACTGGTAATGTTTCACATGTAACAGTAATGTTTGCCTTTAACAGTGACTCAAAAACCAGTGTAATCCCCTGCACCGCTTCTGGTTTCAGAGGATATTGCTCTCTACATGGGCGATAAGAAGATTTTGGTGTTATCTCTACAGATGCCGCACCTTTAATTAACGCAACATCATATTTACCTTTAGCACATAATGTATGTGGGACCCCAGTCAGCTCTGGGGAGTCTGGTGTCAAGCATGCATGTGTGAAGATGTGGGTCTGCATGTGTTTTTCTGACACTAATTGTACACTCCTTTAAGCGTGAAAATGTGTTCGACAGCGCTGTTTAAATGCTTTAAGTCTTGGACTATAGAAAACATGTCGTGTCTCTGTTTCCTGCCACCGGTGGTCTTTACACTGACTGACCCCCAAATCATGCCATCTCTGATATGGAGCTTTTGCTAAAGAAACGTGCAAACTGGAATTTTAAACATGGAAAAGCTCCTGTTGCACTTTGTCTGGTAACACAACTCCTAGAGCAGATATTGTATTATTCCAAAACATTCAATCTGTTCCCAAAGTATCACTTTGTGTCTGTCATGAAAACTGTTGTTTCCTGTTCCATGTGTATTTGTGCTTGCTGCAGCAGATGTCTCTTTATAGCTCCTCGCCATGTCTGTGAATTGCCGTTCATGCACATGCAGCAGCTCCTCTGGACTGTAGCGTACCATTTGTGGAGCTTCTCTTTCCTGCCTAACCACCTCTATC
Organism: Cyttopsis rosea; assembly: GCA_900302355.1. Taxonomy (NCBI): domain Eukaryota; kingdom Metazoa; phylum Chordata; class Actinopteri; order Zeiformes; family Parazenidae; genus Cyttopsis; species Cyttopsis rosea. Next base: position 8,380 of record OMKR01050310.1, on the reverse strand, counting down.
CCTGCTCCACTTGTAACTAAGGCAATACCCAATACACACATGGCCCAATAAATTATACAGGATGAGAGGAGGAAGCAATGTTTGAATGTGCCATTCATATCATCCTCTACTCTGAGTGGGACTGTATAATCTTCTTTTACAGAATTACCTGTAGCTCCAATTGCTCTCATATACCTCCCGCTCAATTTGGATTTTGGATTTAGCTCTTTTTCCATTATTACTGATTCTGTTTCCCCTGAATCCACCAAAAATGTGATTAGCTCACCCGCGACTTTCAGTTTGAGCATTGCATACTGATCCTGAGGTTTACTTTAATGTTGCTATTGTTCTAAATAAGTTATGGCATCATTTAACAACTGAAACTGCTGCTCTGGTGTGTATGTCTGTGTTTGTTTTTGTGTTTGAGTTTGTGTAGGGGTGCTCTCACATGACTAATCAGAAGGTGGATGCCCGCTTGTCCCCGGCTACCCCGTCAGTCAATCTGAAGCCTCAATGTTCTCTTTCTGTTTTGGGCAATCTCTGGCCCAGTGGTCGCACCACAGATGAAGCAACCATCATCGCGTCCTCTGCCTCGGCCCCGTCCTCCGCCACCATGACCTCTGCCACGCCCGCTGCTTCGCTGCTGTCTCTCAAAGGTTTGCAGCTGTGCCATCTGGAGTCTGGAAATCACTTCTTCCTTTTTCTTATCTTTCTCTGTTTCTCATTCAACAGCTTCTCAGCATGTATAGCGTAGCTTTCAACATCTAGCAGTCTACCAGTGTCACAGTTCACGCAGTGGTCTTTCACACATGGTCCTGTATTTCAGGTCTCAGTCCTTGGACAAATCTGTCCCTCAGGTGTGCCTCCCATGGACTCATTGGGATGTTCCCTTGCACATCCGGGTCTGTACGGATGAGGCCTCTGTGCGCCTCATGCGCTTCTGTTAGGCATGCCAGGTAATCTGCCACTGATTCTGTTGGCCCTTGTTTGCAGGCTGATATTTTTCTTTAGTCGATTCTACAGACAAATCTGGCTCTTATTCTTCCAAGCACAGCCTCCACTGCCACTCTGTAGGCACCACCCTCACCCCAGTTGTAACGTTCATCTGTCTGCGGGAATGTTCCTTCAACTGCACCCCATTTCAGTCCCATTTGGATGCCCAGCAGATGTCTTATTTCATGTGTGGAGGGTTTAAATTGTCTCATCAGTGTCCTGCATAAGGTGTGCCCCCCACATCTTGCATTTCCAGCAGACTTTGTGCCACCTCCTTCATGTCTGACACCATCCATGGTCTGTAGACCTCCTGTGTACCTCTATTTCCATAAGCCACCTCAATCACTGGGAGGCTGAAACTTCCTTCCACTCCAGCTGCATTCACTCGAGAGCTGCTTTGTGATAAGAGGTTTGAGGCCCAGCCTGTAGCTTGATTCAGGAAGTTTCTTGACCCTCCTCCTCCAGTATTATATACTGCGTTGGAGCAGTGGGGCCTCCATCCTTGGTTGTTGATCATTCACTGGTTGTGACGGATCTTGGCATTGTTGCAGGGCTGGGTATATTGGGTCCGGATGTGGCGGTGGCAGCTCTCTTCTCGGAGCCGAGTCCAAGTCAGGATCACCTACGTATTCGACACACTGCATAGGGGTGTTATATTTCTCTGTTCCTGCCTGTGTTTTTCTTTCCCTAGTTTTTGTTTCTTCTCAACTGTAAGCCTTCTAATCTGCCTTAAATGGTATGTATTTCTTCTTTTGCCTTTTAGACATGCCATCATGCTTTTCCTCATCAGCTCTCTCCTTCTCTTCTAACTTATTCTTTAAGGCTGTCAACTGTCTCATGCTAAAACTTCCTCCCTGAGGGAACCCACAATCTATCACCCAGACATGCAACTGTTCAAATAGCAGTAAAATATTAAAAAGCAGTAAAATATTAGTTTGCAATTCCAAGAATCACAGTGGAATTACTTATCAGAAAGACACCCCCAAATGGAGTTTCTGTTCCTATCCTATCCACTTCATCCTTAGGACTTCATCCTTAGGCTCAGGCTCAGGCTTCATCCTCAGGTATGCCCTTCTCAACCCTCTGTTTGTAGGGGAGGTATGGGACTGCGCACAGTTTTTTCCTTCAGCAGCAGAGTCAGCTGTCGATTCACGTCGAGCATCCTGTTCGTGACGCCAGAATTGTGGTGGCAATTTGTTTTGTAAAAGACTCACAAACGAGATAATGTCTTTCTGCGCTTTATTCTTCGCACTTGAAAGTGGGCAAACAACCTTAACAGTGTATGTTTCAGGCTGGGAGTGCTTTCCACTTCTTCTTTTCCACCGCATGAAACAGGCCAACTTGACTCGACTATACTCTCTTTTGGTCCAGAGGTTCTTGGTTTTCCACTGCAGATAGTACCCCCTCAATGTAGCTAGTGACGCCGCATGAAACTGCCGGGAGATCATCTTCAACACGACACACACTGGAGCGGGGAGCATATCGATACCGAAGGGATGTGTGTTACTCACAACAAGGAGCCAGATTTTGTTTCAGAAGAGGCTGAAAGCAGCAAGACAAAAGACTGCTGAGAAAAACAGGAGTCTGGGAAATCCTACATCGGATTAGCCTTGGGCAGATTGACGATTAAATTGTCAATCGGCGATCGATGGAGGACATTTACTGTATGACTGACAATTTTTGGATCCTTTTGTCAGCAACCAAAGAGAGGAACGTCTGCACCTCCTGATTGGACCACAGCATGGTTTTGCAGGTTGACATTTTAAGTATATTTAATATATTAATAACATTTTAATCGAGTAGTGAATTCTAAAAAAATGCGGCCGTGAGATGTCTCGTGTCACATGTTGCTTCTGATTGTATTAATGTTTACTTTTTTATTGTAATATTATTTTGCATTTCAAAAGCAAATAAACTCTTACTGCCAAGATGAATGGCTTTAAACATACTTTCCTTCGTAGCCTAGAACCTTTGTATAGTGCTTTATATCAGTGGCTCTAGGCTCAGGATCATATGAGGTCATGATGCAACTGGAAACGCTATTTCAAAATAAAAGCACCGCATCAGAAATTTGTTGGACTTTAAATAACAGTCCAAAAATATGTATAGATTTTTTAAAGAGGTGGACATAAACATCCTACGGTCCACTCAAAATGCACCCGCAACCCAGTTTTGGATCGGGACCCACCAGTTGAGAACCACGGCTTGATATGACAGGTGGCCATCCTGAGGGTCTTTGTGTGTACATATGCACCTATCATACCGTATCTAGATTTTTAATGATGTCCAAATGTCCTCAATCAAAAATATTATTAGTATATTGGTGGCTTTCATTATGCCTTCAAATGTGTCTGAATGAATCCTATTGCTATAGTTTGCTGTGATGGTGACTTCCCTGCGATCTAACGTAAACCACTGATTTAAACATAAGATAAGTGCAAATATGAAGACGAGCACAATCAACTCAAGGTGTGTATGTGTCTGAGCTTCACAACGCATATGAATGATGTCTAGTTACAATAATATGGCATTTTTGGGCTCTTAGTGTCTGACCTGACTGTGTACCTTTACAGTGTATCTCAGATTGTCTTCAGCCTCAGTGATAAATTATATATATATAGTTATATATAGTTTTCTCTTCTACACAGGCCATCCATCCATCTTCTTAACCCACTTCTGAGTCCTGTTTGGGGTTTGCAGGGAAGTGCAGCCTATTCACTTTTTCTCTTGTTATACATAAGATGCAAAATTTGCAGAATAATGTCATGTAAATATATTTATCACTATATTATGGTTTCTAAAAGGGCCTCATGGGCTCATGATGAGGTTTCACTATTAACTATTGACTATTGATGATGGAAAACAGTTGAAAATATTGTATTAGGAGGGAAAAAGGGCATAGATGATCAGATAGCTCGTATAATACAACAATACACAATAGATTTGTAAAAACAGGGACAGTAGTCAATAACAGACAATAGCTTTTGTGTAATAAAGACAATAAAGAGTCAACCATTTTATTTCTACCTTTGTATCCTGTGTTCAGAAATATTTGGTGACTGTCCAAAACTACTCTTAAGTAGTCCTTGAACACGTTAATCTAGTCTCCACTACTTACATATGTTAGCAAATTTGTGTTTTAGGTAAACAATTTAGGTAAATACCTATGAGAAATGCATTTATTTGTGTTCCTAAGAGAAACCTGATATATTATATATTTTGTTTTGGTCTCTTAGAATGTAGAACATAGAAAATACCACTACTGTACATAGAAACTTCCAGAGAAATCTGTCGTCTAATTACCAATCGACTGTTCTGGACTACAATATTTCTGTGTAATTCCATCATAAGAGGAATACAGTAAATCCAGCCGTACACTTGATGAAAGGCTATAAGCCTCTGCTTAATGTTGAATCGTCCCCAAACATGAGGCCTTTTACATAATGCCTACCTGCCAGGGGAGCACTGGCTTTGATGGAATACACAACGTACAGTAATGTCGCAGTTAATCAGATGACAGATTTAGAGATTTAGACGCCCACTTTTGTCTGTATTTTCCTGCAAATACTCAAAGGAGCAGAAAGGAGAGCCAACCTGGAGGATTACTGTTCTGTGCATTTCATGATAAACCCAAAATGTCTTCTGGATTATATAAAAGGGCCTTGTGTTATTAGATAGATGAGGCCTCATAGGTAAATATCTGGGTAGGTAGGTAGGTAGGTAGGTAGGTAGATACATAGATAGATACGTAGATAGATATGTAGATAGATAGATATGTAGCTAGATAGAGAGATAGATAAGACCACATTTTCTTCTTTTAGTATTAAAAGGTGATTCGATTATTTGGATTCCTTGCTCATCAATTTGAATGTAGATAGCAAAGCAATTTTCATTGTCCCATTGTTCCGATGCTTGAAAATGAACAATGGGATGTCAATAAATCCATTTCAATAGATTTCTCTCTCTCTCTCACACACACACACAGCTTGGATTTTGTGGCAATTTCATCAGGTAATATTAAGTAATATTACATTTTTAAAATCAAAGGTAAATCTTAATTTGAAATCTGAGCGCAGCCATTCCTCACCCAATAGTTACTTTGAAAATTCTAAAATGAGGCAAAAATATCAAAAATCAATAATAGTTTAAAAATGTACTGAGAAGAGACTGATTACATGTAACTGCATAAAAAGTGCAGTATTTGCTTTACATATTATCTCCTTGTGTTGGGGGTAATGCATTACAAAAGTAACGTGTTACAGTAATAAATTAATTTTAAGCAGTAATGCAGTAGTATAAGGAGTTACTAATACAATGTGGGTAATATCATTACCATGTACCGCGCGTTATTAGAGCTGGGCCGATTGATTGGATGCAACGACTATCCCTTACGGATATTGTGTTTTGTCCGATTAGGCTTGTCGTCCGATCATTTTGAGTTTATATATCCGGGATCTGAGAAATCATGGTATCATTGGGTATCTCTGCTGTCCATCATGACAAATACAACGCGTGATCTGATTACACTCACGTGATGGGACAGCTGCACATACGGTCGCTCTCCAAGCTATGTCACAAATCAGCGCCAGAACTGCTCGACGGCAATATTTTACGTTATATGAAGATGGGAGCGAGTATAAACAAACATCGATGGATCGATGTTCTTCGGGAACAACATAAGGTGAGGTTTGACGACTGAGCCGAACCGAACCTTTTTGTTTGCCGATCGCGTTTTAGTAAATGTGGAAGACACAGGAAGCGTCAGTAAAACTTAATTTCCCTTTTACTACCAGCGTTGCCAAAATAACATCCGTTTTTCTGCGCTTATTTTTGTGAGTAACTTAAAAGTAGTGTAACTTATTACCTTACACAGAAAGTAATATTATAAAGTAACGTATTACTTTCAAATGAAAGTAATAAGTAATGTCGTAACTTGCCCCACACTGATTATTTGAATGATATATGATAATCGAATAAAAAAAATGACATTACGTAAGTACATGTAACTTACATAATTACATAAAACTACTGTAATGAGTGGCATTTGTAAACCAGACATTACATGTCTTTAATATGTTCTAAACATTTAACAAACAAAGATTTAATACATAATCATATCTCATTGCCACAGAAACCGTGCCCTCTGTGAGTGATATCAGGCGGTTCACTTATTCTTCCTAACTTCATAATATTGATAACCAAGGCAATTTTAACAGATAAATCAGATATATAAACAGCTTGTTTCGGATAATGGATGGAAAGTCTCTTTCAACTCAAGTGAATCTTGCTTGAACAAGAAAAGTGTAAACTAGAAAACATTCTAGTAGCCCATTTAAAAGTCATTATATTGAGATATTAGGGCTTGAAAGGTACCCTTACCCCTCAGGGCTTGCTTCTACTCTAGATCCATATGGGATTTTGCTTTGCTCCTTCTATTGGACTTCTATTGAAGTCATTATGTTTTATTCTCACAGCACTTGTGACAAAATGATTCATTTAAAATTCACTAAGGTGGAGCTACGTGATAGGACACGGAAGAATAATCTATTATCCATTAGCCATGAGTGGTTTCTACTTATACCTCAGTTGATCAGCACCTGTGATACACGGCTCTAGTTGTGCTTCTGTGTATGTCGATGGGAGTGTCTTAAAAAAAAAGTGTCATAGTAGAGTGACGTGATTATCCCCTTTAATCTTACAGATAGCACGTCTGGATTAAGGTAGCGAGAAGCATAATCCCAGATCCCAGATCTTCTAGGGAGTCGTCAGGGTGTGCAAAACAAAGAAGTGCCACGCAAGTGTCACTTCAAACCGAGTAATAAGCGAGAGAGGAATAGATTGATTGGGACCTTCGACTGGGTTCTCTCTTTTTATTTGAGTGTCACTACAAAATGGGGAATAGCAAGAGTGGCGCTCTGTCTAAGGAGCTACTGGAAGACCTCAAATCCAACACCAAATACTCTGAGGCCGAGCTATGCACCTGGTACCAGTCTTTTCTGAAGGAATGTCCCAGCGGCAAGATCAGCAAGGAGCAGTTTGAAGGCATCTACGCCAGCTTCTTCCCAGACGCCGACCCCACCGCCTACGCCCGGCACGTCTTCAGGAGTTTCGACACCAATGCCGACGGCACCCTGGATTTCAAGGAGTACATCGTGGCCCTGCACCTCACCTCCGGGGGGAAGACACTGCAGAAGCTGGAATGGGCCTTCGCCCTTTACGACGTTGACGGCAACGGGACTATCAGCAAGAACGAGATCCAGGAGATTGTTAAGGTGAACAAGAACATTCATCTTTACTCTGGATGGATGGATGATGGATGGATGGACAGATGGATTTGAAAACAGATAGACTTTACATCCATGGCTTGGGACGATAGTCCCAACACAGTAGGTGCTTGATGGATAATTACCACCAACTTTGGCCATCCATTGCGCTACTACAGAAAATTCATAGTCATAGCTTGAACATAGAAGTGTAATGAGGTATTGTATATAACCTCCTTAAGTATAACATATTGACTTATTAGATACATCAAATTCCAAATTCCTAAATCATTGACTGACTAACATTGATTGGATTTCTATTTTGAGGCCCATTTGGTATTGGTACGTAGTTTTGGTACATTTTAATTATTGGTGATTGTGGTACATTTCTACACCTTAATGACTAAAATGCTTACTAGAACGTTTTCATTTATTACGTTTTTCAATTGAATTCAGCTCTAGCTTCATATCCCATATGAAACTAGAGCTGAATTCCCATATCTTCTTGCCTTTAGTCCATATTCAACATGATTCCTGTCGACGACCAGAAAAACCTCCCGGAGGATGAGGACACGCCGGAGAAGAGGGCGGAGAAAATTTGGGATTTCTTTGGAAAGAAGGAAAACGGTAAAGTACTTCTAGTCAAGAACTCAATAATTGCAATATATTTCTACAAATTAGTCATTTTTCATATGTTTTCCAATATACATTGGAAAACGTTCTAGCAAAATTGTTAGTCAAGCTCTTTATTTTTGCTAAAATGCTCTTGATATGCCCCTCACTCCACAGACAAAATAGCCGAGGGTGAATTCATCCAGGGGGTGATGGACAACAAGGACATCCTGCGCCTCATCCAGTACGATGAACCCCAGAAAATCAAAGACAAACTGAAGGAAAAGAGGCAATAAAGTGCCTTGTGTCATCTTTTTTTTTTTTTTTTTACTGTTCATATTCTCTACTTCACTGTTTACATCTTTACTTCTTCACTATGTGCTCATTATTTGTTTTGGTTTTGTTGTGGTGACCAGAAAACATTCAATTTTCTGACAGGTTTTTGTCCATTTCTGTTACAAGATAATGAGACGAGGGGAATGGGGAAGAAGGTCCGGAATTTAAGAAACTGTGATAAATCATGACTGTGGTTA
>OMKR01050306.1:0-14887 GCA_900302355.1 Cyttopsis rosea | reverse complement strand
TTCCCCCCTCTCCATCTCTTCCTCTCTCTCTCTCCCCCTCTCCTCTCTCTCTTTATCTCATGCTGTACATTCTAGTGTTTCACTAAAAACAATCAAGTGTTTAAATCCTTTTGTTTAGGTTTATTTTGATTAATCGAATATAAATGTAATCAAATTGAATGTAATTTGATTCTAATATAGTGGAATCTAATTTAAAGCAGAATTATGTAACTTTTGGTATTTGGCGCCCCTACAGTTTCTTTTACACCGCTGTCGTAAAACTCGCCCAAATTTTTTCTTCCCGGTCCAAGAATTTATTTACCGGACAAATTCGAACCTTATCGGTCACGTTTCAATAAGAGTCTGTTACAAATGCAAATATAATGCCACCTAGGTTACAGGTGTTACTTGCTGCTTCCCGGAGCTGCTTCCCGGGGGGGCGGGCTCCCCGCTACTGGCGCGACTGTCTACCGGGGCAGCACGCGCGAGTCACGGGGTGAAACAAACCCCGTGTACGAGTCAGAATACTATACATGAATAAGATACATGAATAAAAACATGTTCTCAATGTGTTGAAATGAACGGGGCAGAGGGACGAGCAGCGGACGGAGATCGCGGGCGCAAATATTACGCACGGAGACAGGGTGGAGCCATGGGAGACAGGTCCCGATCTAGACCCGATCCAAGGTCCGGAGCCTCCTTCCTCTCCTCTCCTCTCGTCCCGTGATGAGTGAAATTTAACTCCGCAGACTGTGCTTGGATCTGGCGCAGAAACGTTCACTTTCAGTTTTGTCCGTTGTCCAACTAAGTATTGATGACATGCTCAGTATTTTACAAATTAAGAGTTGGCGGTGGGTGGGAATTAAAGAGGTGCTATTCTCCATATTACGTATTAAGTCAGTGTACCATCAAAATGATTCTGAGTTATTTTAAGATAAAAAAGTTACATAATGTTGCTTTAATATAATCTCTAATATGATCATACAGATAATATAATTTCATATAATCAAAATCAAATAATATAATCAAATGTAATTTTAATCAACTGTAATGTAAATAACATTTTTATCTCATGTAATATCATTTAATCTAATGTTATATAATATAATATTCCTACACAAAGTACATAGGACGTCACAGTCAGGAAGCGCGTCCATTTAATGGAATAATCGTCCTTCCATCGTCATTATGCAGAGTCCCCTTCAAAGGAGCTCCGACCATCCCTCCAGATGTTCCACATTCGCCCCGACGTTCCCTCCACCTCCAGAAGCACAGCTGGAGGTTCTCTAGGAGGTCCCATCATCATCTAATCCCTTTTTCCGTTTGATATTTTGGGGAAACTGCCAAAAACTGGGATCACAGCGAGGCTTCTTCAGATTCTTGAATGGATGCAACAACTCATACATATCACAATAATCATAGCAGGTCATTTTATATATGTCTGACAATATCTGCTTGTAGCAAAACTCAAGTTTTTTTTTTTTTTGGTCATATCTTCCCGTAATCCACAATACCACCGGAAGATAATATAGAAAGATATCATTGAATGACACCTCCAGACCTCAGCCAGACCTGAAGACCACACGAGTCATCTGAGACCACCTTGTCCCATCAGTCAGACCTGGTTCATGGTCTCCCTAACCAAATCTCTCTCGCTCTCTCCCTCTCCATCCATCCATCCCTCCTCCCCTCTCTCTCTCTCTCCAGTGGACATCAACGCAGCCTTGCCCTTGCGTCTCCCTCCGGCTGCCATCCCCATGGACCTCCGCATGGACCACCAGCCCCAGAAGCTGTCCTCGCTGTCTCCGCCCGCCCAGCAGACCTCCGGTTCGGGGCCCGCCGGGGGAGGAGGAGGGTCCGCGGGGTCTTCCTCGGCCCGCGATCAGCAGCTGCAGCAGGAGCTTCTGGCCCTGAAGCAGAAGCAGCAGATCCAGAGGCAGATCCTCATCGCCGAGTTCCAGCGGCAGCACGAGCAGCTCTCCAGGCAGCACGAGGTCCAGCTCCAGGAGCACATCAAGGTACGAGGGTTAACCTTTGACCTGGTGGTCAGGGGGGTTAAATTGGGATGTGAGGTGGGTGGAGCCTGATTTTAATGTTTCCAGGTCAACCATTTGGAAAGATCTCAACGTGACATGATCAGTACACCTTTTGAGGAAGGTTTTCCACCATTTTCCATCCATTCCCTGTATCTTAGCTTCTTAGCTTAGCTTGATATCGATGGTACCGTACTTACAGTAACATTACAGTAAATTAAATGGCGGCTGGTGGTCATTTCTCGAGGTTTCTGAAACTACAGCCCCACTTGACCGCAGTTCAGTGAAACGTTCGGCCGCTCCGGAATTTTGGGGATTTCTCGGGAATCCTCTCAGTGAGTTCCATCCCTTTCTGGAAGGCCCAGATAGGAAAATATGGCAACTGCAGCAAGGGGAACCCTTCTATATCTTTCCTACTTATTTATTTACCAACGTTGGATGGCGTCCAACCCTCAAATTAACCTCCTGGACGGAGCTTCAGCCACATCTCGAAGGGATCTCCTCATCACAACCCCCAACAAGAGACAACAGGCTACGACTTTCCAAACTAGTTTAATTTTTTTCCTTCATCAATTAAATGATCAATACTGTTATTTGGAGAATCCACACTGTCGTAGAAAACATTGAATTTTGAATTCCCAAATTTAAGGAATCCCTCTGAGGCTTGTATTTAACAGTGTGACACCTCTGATGGACGATGGAGGATCATGTTGATGCTGCACGGTGACGCACAAGCACACCTGGGAGGGCGCCATTCAATCAGCCCATTCACCACCGCCGGGTACACACTATACACTACATACACACACTATATACACACTGTGCACACTCTATACACACTATACACACACTATATACACACTGTGCACACGCTATACACACTATACACTCTACATACACACACTATATACACATTGTGCACAGGCTAGACACACTATACACACTACATAGACACACTATACACACTACATACACACACTATATACACGTTGTGCACAGGCTAGACACACTATACACACTACATAGACACACTATACACACTACATACACACACTATATACACACTGTACAAATGCTATACACACTACATACACATACTATATACGCACTGTACACACGCTATACACATTACATACACACTATATACATATTGTACACACGCTATACACACTATACACACACATATACACACACACACACAAAACACATATTACACACACTATGCACACTACATACACACTATATACAGTACACACTCTACACACTCTACACACTCTACACACACTACACACACACCAAACACACTATACACTAAACACAAACACTATACACACTACACACACACTACATACACATACTATACAGTATATATATTATGAACACACTATAAACTATACATACACACACACTATACACGCTATACACAATATAAACACTACACACACACACATACTATACACAGTATATATACTATGAACACGCTACACAACATACACACTATACACACACTAAACTATAGACACACATACTTAGACACACGTAAGCACATGCTGTATTTCACTGTCTTTGTGCACACAAACACACACACACATACATGTGTGCACACACACACGTGCGCACACACACGTGTGCACACACACTGCACACTCATCTTCCCATTTGCTTCAATTAATTCATGCATGCTTGCACACTAACTCGTACTTGCACACAGAAAACCTTTCATATAGACACTTGCACTCTGGCTTTTTTGCACTCACTCACACATACACTTAGATTTGTGCAGATTCACACGCACACACACACACGTGCACGCTCGACTCACACACTGTGCAGAGCAAACAGCAACAGGTAGAGAAATATTCCAAAGCACTTTGAGCTCAAACCAGAGGAAGAACAGGCGCTCTGTGCTGCTGCTGCTGCTGGGGGGTTTCAGGCTTTTCCACCCCTCCTCCCCTCACCCTCATCATCCCCCAAATCACCAAACACACAGGCCTGCACGGCCACCAGAACGTCCCACCAGGACGCCTCCGACCTTCTGCTCTCCTTCAGCTCCTCTTTAGACCTCCCTGCAGAAGGTGCATCAGCCCAGTTTATCCAGTTAATCCTTCAGACATGACCAGTGGCTACCCTCCAACACTAATTACCACCACCAGTACCGTACAGCCCTGCCAATTGCGAGACTAAACCGCTATGGCCCCACTAATGCCTGCTCAGTACTACCAGTTCGGTCCGGGCCTCCTAGGTGGCTACCATCCATCCCCAACTACCACCACCAATACTGTACAGGCCTCCAAAGTGGCTACCATACTAAGTGGCTACCATCCATCCCCAATCATCACCCCTGGTTGTGTATAGGCCTCCAAGGTGGCTACTATCCATCCCCAACTACCACCACCAATACTGGCCTCCCCAGTGGCTAATTCCACTGGCGCCGTTAATGTGTGTTTGTGCTACTGATTCCATACAGGACTCTTCAGTGGCTGCCATTCATCCACAACTATCATCCTGACCCCATGGAGCTTCCTCCTCAACTGATCTGTTTTTCTTTTTCATCTTAAATCCTCTAGAGCTGATCTCATAGAACTTGACCTCAGGCACCAAATTATAAAAAAGTGACATAGTTAAGTATTTTATCCAGAGTGACATCCTCTAAGTTCATTAGTCAGTAATAGTATAACCGACTGTATGTCTAAGTCATCCTTCCATCCATCCATCCATCCATCCATCCAACCGTCTGACCTGCTTCATGGGAGAGTCCATGCTGTTTCCATGGTGATGGTGGTGCATGCATCAAAATAACCTCCACTCAGTTCACCTGTAAACATGCTCATGATGTATGATCAATAAACTGGTTCTGGAAAAAGGTCATTGTAACCCAAAACGGCCCCCGTCTCCAGGCTATATCTCGTTAGCGTAACTTAAAAATTCTTAAATGTTCTTTGGTGAAGTGGAAGCCCCTGGACATGGAGTTGCCGTGTTTGGTTGATTCCATGTAGAACATAGAAGGTTTTGTTGACGCGCTGAAGGGTTCCTGCTAACCCTAACCCTGCACGCAGTAACTCCTCACGTAAAGGCTGAATCACAGAATCGATCCTTGACCTGTATTTGGCTTGGCAATGCACCCTTTCAAAAACGCTCCACAAAACCCTTGGTGCGGTTCCTGTCTCTAGGTTTTGGGGTTGCAGGTTTCAGGCTAGGGGGGGTCGATTCGGTCAACAGTTTGACAACAAGTTTTTGCAGTTTATGCGTGCGTGTGTTAAGGCCCCCATCGTGAACTATTCACCAGTTCAACGGTAGTTCAGCAGCCACCCCCTCCCCCCGTCTGTGATTGGTCCAAATCTTACATTGTTTTGGTCGCGTCATCATCATCGTTGGGGCTCAACTTACTTTTCCGGTTCATTTCATCACTATATGGTACTGGATAACACCTCATAGTGGATCTTTCTAGTGGTATTCTTTCATAATTTGTGATAAACAGCCAATTTGAAAGCAACGTTGACAAATTCAATGTACTACTGTAGACCTTCATTAGCTGAGCTTAGACTTTCATTTGTCAGTTTAGACCTTCATTGGTCAGTTTAGACCTTCATACAGTAAGTAACACCTTGTTCACCTGGAAACATGCCCATGATGTATAATAAATAAACTGATTCTGGAAAAAAGGTCCTTGTAACCCAACACAGCTACATCTTGTTAGATGTCTTGTAAATGTTCTTTGGTGACGATGGACGTGGAGGCAGTGGAAGCTTGAAGTGGAAGCCCCTGGACATGGAGCTGCCGCGTTTGGTTGATTCTATGTAGAACGTAGAAGGTTTTGTTGATGCGCTGAAGGGTTCCTCAGGGCTCAAGACTAACTTTTCTGCTGGTAGCACTGGTGCTACCAACTTTCTCAGTTGGTCACACCCTTTATATATTTCTTTAGATAGCATGGTATTAATCATTGACCTTGCATGCTGATGAATAGTTAATTTGCATACCCTAGTTTTGCATTGATGTAAAGTAGTATTTTTATCTGAACATTACGTTTCTCTGCCATGAGCAGTGGCTGGCATAATAGGTCATTTTCTATGATATAATTTTAAAAGAAAACATCACAAAAATGAAAATAAAAGTAAAGCATACCAACAGCATGTATGTTTTTACATGTACTCTATGTTTTTACTTTTTATTATATGTTGTATTTAATTGCCTTGGGTGTTGATCTTGTGCTATTACTGTTTTTACTACTGCACAACCAATTGCCCCTCTGGAGACAAATAAAGTTAACTTAACTTAACAGCAGCATTTATTCAACCCCTGCAATTCAGTAGTTGGGCCTCCTTGTTAACTTGCACTGTGTTGTTTAGAGAAGTCCGTGACACTTAAATAGGTGTCTGGGTTTAACCAATGGCGAGTGAGAACGTGGAGCACGCCGTCACCGCCTTTTCTGTCTCTGAGCCAATCACGGCGCACATAAGAAAAACACAGTTTTACGTCTTTTATTTACAACTTATTTAAAGTATAATAATGAAATACTTGCATGGTGGTCCATTCATGGATTTTATTACATTTGGCGTTTGCTACCACACTGCTACAGCAGGACATACATAGGGTGAGGCATATAAATATTTTGACTGCTCAGAGGACAGCTTTGTAGAAGCATTTTTACATGTTTGCCCATCGTGTGGGAGTTCAAGATTTCAGTGAATGAAAGTTTACATCTTCAATGTAAATTTTTTTTCGGAATTTGATATATATTGCATTTTTCAGCGTATTTGGAGTATGCTCTGCAGACGCTCCGACCCGCATCTGGTGTGTGTGTGTGTTGCATACAGTAGCTGTCAACCCTCCCGTTTTCCCAGGGATTTTCCTGCATTTACCCCTTCTTTCCCACTGTCTTCCCTCCTCGTTTTGGTCGCAGTCTGGAGCCCTGTTCCTGCAAAGGCCACGCAGTAGCTCCTCGTGCCCACGTAAATGCTAAATCATGGAATCGATCGCTGAGCTTTGTTTGGTTCTGTAATGGACCCTCAAAACGAAAAAGGTCTTCACAAAACGCTCCGCAAAACCCTCGGCGGTTCCTGTCTCTGGGTTTTGGGGTTGCTGGTTTCAGGCTCGGTGGGTCGGTCTGGTGAAGACGTCAACAGTTTGACAACATGAAACGTAATGAAAAGAAAGTTTTTTCTGTTTATGGGTGTCACCTATATTTGTTGAGATCCCTGTAATGAGGTAGAGGCATTAGCTTTATACATTATACTATAGTATGTGAGAATGTGAAGGTACGTCATGTGCGTTGCATGTTGGGACGGGGACCTGCTACAGTGGTTACCTGCTTACCTTTTGTTTTGTTTGTAAACTATCTTGTTTTAACTTTTTAGCCAATGTCCGGGTGTGTGAGTGGAGGTAGTGCCTCTGGGTCTGTAATCCAGTCTTGGGCTGCAAAGTCATATGGATCTCTGTTGTTTATCGTGCTTAGTTTGTCCAAATACCGTTGCTTTGCATTGAGATTCTATTTCTCCATCTCTTCCCTTCTCTATCCGATTTTATAAACATTTTAGCCAAACAAAACAAAAGGTAAGCAGGTAACCACCGGCACAGTTAAATAGAGAGCGTACCTCTTAAGATGGCACCCCCGTTTCAACATGCAAAGCGGCATGACGTACCTTCACGTTTTCTATACAACCATTATTGTATAGGGTTATAGATATAGTTACCTATATTATAGAAAATAAAAACATGAAACATACAAACCGGGTCCTTTCCCAACCCGGAAGTGCCGGTCGCAGTAAGCTGTTAACAAACGTAAGGTTAGACCAAACAAAGTAATGAAATGAAAATGCTATATTTGTAATAAACTGTTGAAAATGAAATTACGGTGTGACTGGATTATATATTATTTAATGTAATGCCAACCTACTGTAATTGTGTGCACCCAATTATGTTGGTTTGAACGGCGTGACTGTTTGTGTGTGCGGTTTATGTGTGCGTGGATGAATATGGCGTGTTCAGTTTGTGGTAGGGTGATCTGCCACAATGGGTCAGTGTGTTAAGGCCCCCGTCGTGAACTATTCACCAGTTCAACGGCAGTTCACCAGCTACCCCTTCCCCCGGTCTGTGATTGGTCCAAATCTCACATTGTTTTGGTCGCGTCATCATCATCGTTGGGGTTCAACTTACTTTTCCGGTTCATTTCATCACTGTATGGTACAGGATAACACCTCATACTGGGTCTTTCTAGTGGTATTCTTTCATAAAAACTGCCAATTTGAAAACAACGTTGACAAATTCAATGTACTACTGGCCAGTTCAGACCTCAATTAGCTAAGTTTAGACCTTAATTGGCTAAGTTTAGACCTTCATTGGCCAGCGCTGCCTGTGCAGGTGGCATTTTATGCCGTGCTTTATGTTCCTCATTAAACTTTATGCGCATTGTTTGTTTAGATGAAGGCCGGGGCTTGTGGCCAGAGGCTTTTTATCGTTTCACTTCAAGCCGCTACCAGACATGAATACTCCAGATGGCGAAGAGAAGCCCTGGAATACGATATAAAGATGTGTTGGACGGGTAAAAGATGGAACAACTGATGGGTTTTACAGCAGATAATAAATAGGGTTCACCATGAAGTATTTATTTAGGCCACGTGTTTATGTTGCTGATGTATGGAGACAGTTGTTGTTGCTGAGGTGAGAGACAAGGTGTCTGCTGGAAGCTTTAGAGAAATAGAGATGAGATGATCAGGCAATGACCCAGACCCAAACTACATTCCTGAAAGTAAAAAAGGAAATAGAATTTAAAAAAAAAGGAAAACTAGGAGGTGTAGATGGATCTGACCTAACTGGACCGTTGACCCTAGTTAGATTAGCATTAGAAGATATGTTGGATATGTATTTAACCAAGGCTCTAAGAAAAACAAGTCTTACCGCATTATGCCGATACCAATATATTGTTTATAATATCGATACAGATATATAAGACTACATATCATCTGGGATTTTGGTTGTCGTAATATCACAATATAGTTAAATGTCCTCTTTAAACGTACAATATGTAACTTTTCCGTATTAAAATTTCTAAAAACAACTATACCTATATTATATATTTTGTTGAGTTGTGTACTTACATTATCCCAAATGTTTCCAACAATTTTCAAACTGAGAGAAAACCCTAATTTTAATGTTGGTAATGGACCGTTTCATTAGGTCACCTGTCATAACGTCGATCCCCTTTACCCCCTCTACTGCTAGAACTTCCGGGGCAACACGGGGAACACCGGATGTTACATCATAGGACTCTACGTAATGTTTTTGTACTCCACTATTGTTTGTATTGCTCTACTATTACTCTACTAACTTTTGTTTGATGGAGCACGATTATTTATTGCCATTTGCTGCACATTCTGTCGCAGAAGCAGTCCCTGTAAAGCGCACACATGACAAATGGAGACTACAACTCCCATGATCCCACGCTACTTCTGACGTCATCAAACTCGCTTCTTTTTATTTTTGTTTTTATTGAGAGACCCCGAGAGGCAGAAATTACATATTGTACCTTTAAGGAGTGTTAAAGTAAGGTAATTCAGTTTTCTGAACTTCACAGACTGTTCTACTATTCTAAACAATGGTCATAATGTCCACATTACTGTGGATGGGTTCTCTAATATTTTTTGTGCATATATCTTATGAAAGCACCAATAGCACCAAAATGTTGTCAAATAATCAATCTCAAGGTACTTATCCAAAGACGTATTGCGACATTTGATTTGGTCAATATTGCCCATACCTAATATACAGTTTATTGATTTCATTGAAAAAGTGTATACACCCCTGCACGGTCCACTTGAAATGGACCGCAGAAATGTACCCACGACCGAAGTTTTGGATTGGACTCACGGGTTGAGAAACCAATGGCTAACTCGTGGCTAAGAAATTGCACGTGCAAACTCTTAATATTAGACAGTAAAACCTATTCCTTAAATATTAGATTTTTCCACATGTTTCTGAATGTTTTGGGGTGTGTTTGTTTTATCCCCCCTGCAGCAGCAGCAGGAGCTCCTGGCGCTGAAGCACCAGCAGGAGCTTCTGGAGCACCAGAGGAAGATGGAGAGCCACCGCCTGGAGCAGGAGCTGGAGAAGCAGCACCGCGAGCAGAAGCTGCAGCTGCTCAAGAACAAGGAGCGCGGCCAGGAGAGTGGGTGGAGCCCCGTGCATACACACACACGCATTTAAACACACGCACGTGCACGTCGGGGAAGCCGCCAATATCTCTTATTGATCCGATTCCGTTCTTGACTCCTATGGGATAAATTGTGCAATTGTGAAATGGGGCTTTATACACAGTTTAAGATCGTTTTCAATTGTTTAATTTTTGTATTTGACATTTGTTTGTATTTTTTATATTTTTTAATTCCACGTTTATATAACAGTGCTTCCGCCTTTTCAAATGGAATTAACGAAGACAAAATGCGGCAAATTGAAGTCCCTTTCCCGACACAAATATGCGTCTAAGTAGTTGTCAGTGCTACCAGGAGATCATTTTAAGGAAGGTCTCTCACCATATCGTTGGAATTTTGCAAAAACCTGCGGCGAAATGTGTGCACTGACTATTAAATGGGATAAACCTCGCCTGCAAACGTGTGCTGTCTGCAAGGTAACGTTACATGTCCACTAGGTGCAGGATCGCTCAGGATCTTGAAACTGTTTCCTGCTTCCCGTTTCCTGTTTCCTGTCCTGTGTGTTTCCACTGTTTGGATCAGTTTGGTTGCTAAACAGATTTGCACAGTGTTTAGTTGAGATTTTGTGAACGATGGTTCCTCTGTGACTTCCCATCACCTAGAATCCCCTTCACTGTGTCGCTACGCAAAGGCAGTTTGTATAGATCGTACAGTTAGGATTATTGATTTAGTTAACAGTAGAGCTGCAACTAACGACTATTTTGATAGTCTAATAATCTATCGATTATTGAAACGAATAATCGACTATTCGGATTATGAATCGCACATTACTCTACGGCTCTTATTTAGCTATCAGCTTTTAAATTTAGCTTGAGGTTGTTTTAAGCGTGTGTTAACTAACAATATAGGCAATAAAGATTCTTAATAATACTTAATTCAAAAATACATCTTTTAATGAACTTTCTTGCTGATACAAAAGACAAATAAAAATTCTAATATCCATCCAAAATAAAAAAAAATTCTGACAAAATTTAAAACCAAGATAAGCAAAGTAGCAGCAATAAAATATAAAAAACCACAGCAGTTTTCCCTTAATCAAATAAATCAAACAATCAAACAATTACAGTTTTCCGAGTTTCAGCGAACGTAGCATAACTTTTTTTTTCTGAGTTTTCTGAGCCTGTGAATGTAGCACCACTTTCTGCCGTCTCTCGATCCGATACATACTTTCTAACCAGAGAGTCGTGTCTGCGTCTTCTGCGAGTCAAATCGTTAATCGATGGCGGATGTCGTGAGTGAAATGCTCCCACACTTTGGAGGTTTTTGGTCACGAAGGCGTTTGCCTTCACGCGCTATTGTTCACTTCACTCCAGAGCATTCAGAGACAAACACACGCGATGACGTCACCAACTAATCGACAGTTAAATTCGTTGGCAACTAATTTGGCAACGATTTCTGTCGACTACGTGGATTATTCGTTGCCCCCTAATATACAGTATTTATAGATTTATAGGCACATTGTAAATGGACTGCGTATAGCGTCCCCTGGAGTCCAGAGGACACATTACATCGTCTATGATTTGAGAAATGGAAAAGAAAACGAGCTTTCATTGATTTACATGGCGGGTTACTAGATGTCTTGGTGACGTCTACGTGTTTCCGTGGTGAACACGCCTGTGCGAGCCAGTGGCCTTGAGCCGCGAGCGTGCGTTCAAAATGGTGTCTATCTCACTTGTCCCAGCGGCGTCGAATTCCATCCCTACGCCTGCTCTGGGAAGCTGCTGCTAGCGTGCTGAAATGTCCTTGAGCAAGACACTGAACCCCCCTAACTGCTCTGATTGCTGCCTCCATCGGTGTATGAATAACTAAGTCGCTTTGGACAAAAGCGTCTCCTAAAAATGTAAAGATAAGAAACACAATAAATAACCATTAAAAAGGAAAAAACTGAAAGAAAACAACAAATTCTTCACAAAAAATGTAAGTAAAATAAGAAAAATATTTTAGAATATTATTTTCTTTTACATTTAAAATCTAAACGTGTGGTTGCAGGCGCGGTGGCCAGCACCGAGGTCAAGATGCGTCTTCAGGAGTTCGTCCTAAACAAGAAGAAGGCGCTGGCGCAGCGGAGCCTCAACCAGGGCGGGGTCCCCAACGACGCCCCCTACTGGTACCGGTGAGGAACTACACACACTGGAAGCTCCTGCAGTTTACAAAATGTATTATATTTGTTTTTTTATATTTGGTTTTGATTCTTCACGTCACTTCCTGTTTTCTTACCTGCCTGGACATATAGGACATATAGGACATTGAGGACATTGAGGACATTTAGGCATTGAGGACTTTTAGGACATTGAGGACATTGACGACATTTAGGACATTGACGACATTTAGGACATTGAAGACATCCAAGAGATTGAGGACGTATAGGACATTGAGGAGATTGGGGACATTTAGGACATTGAGGACATTGGGGATATTGAGGATAAGGAGGACATTGAGGACATTTGTGTGTGTGTTGCAGTAAAACCCAGCACAGCTCCCTGGACCAGAGCCCGCCCCCTCAGACTGGACTGTCCACCTACAACCACCCGGTGCTGGGGGTCTACAACCCCCGAGATGACTTCCCCCTCCGCAAGACCGGTACCACGTCCACACACACATGCACACACACACACACCGCCGATGAACGCGTGTACACATGCGTCCCATCTGATGGCCCGGGTAAATAACAGGGCCCCCCCGAATAAAACACCTTTCTTACTCCATAAGGGAGCCGTTTTAATGAGGACGACAATGCAGCATTTGTGGGTTGACATTGCTCCTCACTGGCTCTTTGCTTCCTGAGATGTTAGCACGACGTCTCTGTTTAAAGTCAAAACCACAATAAACTTGGAACTCCATCTTGGAACTGTCTTCCAAGATGGAGAGAAGGAGGTGTCGATAAGTGTCGATAGGAATTGAGTGAAATCTGAGGGAAGGAAAACAGGGAAGGAAACGACATTTAGGGGACGGTTTAGGGCAGAAACTGAAAAAAAAGATAATATAAAAAATAAGTAAAATTGATTGTAATATTGCAAATTACAACAAAAATTAAAGCTGCAAGCAGCGATGAACGGGCCCTCGCACCTCCGTGCACGTTGGGCATGAAGCAGTCGTACGGCTTTCATTACTTGCATGTTGCTGTATATCATGTGTACACCACACCATGTGAATTTCATGGAAATTGGATGATGTTTGCGACATTGCAATTACTTCCTGTTGCCAGTAGGGGGCGCTATGACTGTGAGTCAATATGGGTGTGTTCAGGGCGGGAGTCTAATGAAGACTGAGAAATGTGGTGCAAATTGGACAAAGTATGCTGAAGTTATAGCAACTTCCTGTTTGATGGCGAAGCATCGAAATTGGCCGCGTCGTCACGGCAACCACACCATGTGAATTTCTTGTAAATTGGATGATGTTTGTGACAGTGCAATTACTTTGTCATGCCAGCAGGTGGCGCTATGACTGTGAGGCAGTATTAGCTTGACATGTTGCTGTATATCATGTGGCCGCGTCGTCACGGCAACCAGGAATAACGTAGGGAAAAGCTTTTGATAACTTTTCATCTCCAATGTCTGAAGATGATTGTGAGTGAATTAGAATTGGGTGCGATAAGATCCCTAGGACTAGTTGGTTCAAATACGATGTGTGAAAATGGCGAGAAATCGGTCATGTGATTCAAGATGGCCGACTTCGTGTTGGTGATAGGCTAGGGGTGCCCACACTTTTTCAGTTTGGGAGCTACTTTTAAAATGTCCAAGTCAAAATGATCTACCTACATTAAAATTGATAAACATATATTTATTCATATTGTGGCGAGCGCCACGGAGCGAATGAATAGAGAACACCAACGAGTCAGAGACAGGAGCCCTCTTTATGTTGTCCTGTGGCCCTTACACGACCCCAGGTACAACTTTTATGACCAGGAAACTACCACACGTTAACCACAACACACCGGAACATAACTCTCACCCATGGTGGCAAAAAAAACACACACAAAACATGAACACGCATAAGTGAAGAACAACAATCATAAACAACGCTGCAGAACATCATAAATCGTCCAAATAAACCCAAAACCCGAACATCCCCACAATCCCCCACAATCCCCCATAATCCCTCAGGCCTCACATCACTGATGACTTGCACTGAATGGAATCAGCCAGGGTTGCATAGCCCGGGCAGTAGCTGCTGGTAGCCATCCTCAAGCAGACTTCATCAGTCATGGTGGAACGGTATTTGGACTTAATAATCTTCATGTGGGAAAAGGCTGACTCATATAAATAAGTGGAGCCGAATAATGCAGTCAAAAAGGTAGCACATTTCCTCATGTTTGAGTACTTTTCCTCTGTGAGTAAGTTCCAGAACTGTCCATGAGCCCTGGCCTTCAGCTGAATGTCAGCTTGTAGTGTCAACATCTCATCCTCCACTCCAGACGAGTTCAGGTGAAACAGTGTTGCAATTTTTGATGCGAGTAAATCAACCTCAACATCTTCCCGAAATGGGTAGCACATAAATGTAGCGACTGGCTCGAGTAAAGCAAAGTCTTGAAAGCGTTTGTCAAACTCTGACACAATTGTCCCAATGTGCTCTGTGTAACGCGCACTGTCAAGTTGCGCACAAGCCTTCCTTTGGGTCTTCAGCTCTGACGCGAGGTTTTGGAAGTTCCCCAAATCATGGCGCTGCAGCTTT
>OMKR01050305.1:0-15149 GCA_900302355.1 Cyttopsis rosea | reverse complement strand
GTCGTGCGTGGTCAACATGTCCTCTGCCCGCCGGTGCATCTCCAGGGCCTTGACGGTGGAGATGTCCTGGGGAAGCTCCGATTTCCTCCGCATCAACGGGCGGTCCCGACGCTGGTCCTTCTGGATCTGAGGGAGGGAGAGGTTCGACGGTTTGGAGTTAATTAAAGATTAAGCGTGAAAAAGTAGAAATGAATTGGACAGAGCTCCAGCAAACCACACACACACACACACACACACAGTTGTTGACATTGTTTTTTTTTTTCGTGTTGTCAAAATACGCAATATTCACAAAGCAAAGTATATTAAAAGGAGTTGTTGCTTTCCTCTCTCTGCGTGCAAACTGGATAATCCAATCAGACTTTTGAACACGCAACATGTCCGAATTAGAACAACCAGACACACAGAAGACATGAGGAAAGAGTTAAATAAAATCAACAAAAGAGAAAAACAAGCCGTAGTTCAGCTGAAAGCAAGTTTCACCATCACCTCAAATGTAGGAAAACTCGGAATCCCCCCCCCCCCAGGGATTAAAAAGTGTTGGTATTAAAGTCTTATCTGTTTGATAAATCTCATCTCAAAATCTCATCCATGAAAGCCATGAACACTATTGCACCACATTTGGCAAAATAAATCCCGCTCCATGATTTGCTCCACACCGGAGGCCTTTATATTTCTTAAAATCCTGATTAGTATTTTAAATGTAATGCATGGTACAGAATGGTGTAGGAACGATGCATCGTGCCACCGTGAGATATATTTGCCGGTACAAAAACGTGACAAGATGGATCGTGGAGCTGAAAAGTGGAGCATTCATACTCTAACCACCAGGGGGCAGAATCCCTGATCCCATTCATGAGATTGTATTATTTTCACTTAAAACGACATGAGAGAGGAACAAATAAGGCAATAAACTATGAGGTTAAGGTTATAAATTACACTTGAAATAGTTTGCACATTTATAGTTTATTTAATGCCAAAGGAATAATCTATAGTCATAATTTGTTTCCATTCAAACCTTGTTATAAATATTGTGACGATCGAACCGTGATTCATCATTACAACCCTGAGGCAGAAATAAAAACCAAAACTGGAATAAAAGGCAATGTTGAAGTAGTTCCATTTAAGAACAATTTGACACAAGCCTGTCAACGGCATTGCTGTCATTTATTCTTCATACAAGGTCTAATGAAAATATAAATGGGGGAAAAAGTGAACCTGGGAGACCCTTTTAATGTCTATACTTTTATAATGTTATACCCATAATCCCCTTACCTGCGTGGCCTCCTCCTCTACAGTTCTCTTTAACATGTGCACATCGTCCAGCGGTGGACAGTCTGTCTCCATGTCCGTGGGACTGCCCCGGCCCGTGGGCTCTAAGTACGACAGGAACTGGGAGGGGGACAGTGACGACAGGAGGGACCACGTTACACGGCGTTGAGCGTCTATCTACACTAAGTCTAATTTGAGCCTGTCCTCGTTGACGTTTGGGCTAAAATAATAAAATAAAATAATAAACGGTAATAATCCAAATAACAATGTAAATAAAAAAAAGAATATGAATAATAAATAACAAAGAAACAATAAAAGGTTTTCCGCTTAAATCAAATGAACCGCTACTCTACTGTAGCTGTATTCACTAATATATTAATTTGAGTTTGGTCACATTTTTTTTATTTTGTTTATTTGGAATAAAAGTATATTATGTTTGTGTGCGTTTCTTTTCTTAACTTCAGTTGTTTCATTTTTTGAATTTGATATTTGTTTTAATAAAAAGTTAACGGCAATTTCAGTACAGCGATTTTAAATAAAAATATAACATTTCTGTATAACGCTGAATTTGTTCCATTAAATATTTTTGTCACGCCTATCAGATAAGTGAACTAGTAGAAATTCTCATTATGTATAAAATATCGATATAGAATCGTATCGTGGACCCTTTGTACCAGGATAGTTCAAGTCTGATCTCGGGAGCGATTTGTGGAGAACAGCTGCTTCATTCAGGTATTTGAACGGATGTTGGAGGCTGGAGGTGAAAAGCTCTGTGCTCACCTGTGGGTTCGACTTGGCCAGATTCTCAATCTTCAGCCACGCCTCTTCCCTCTCTTTCCACTTGGCTTTCTCTCTGACAAAACGACAACAATGGAATTTTAAAAACAATAAACAAAGTACAATAACACATAATTTGAGTACCAAGGAACAATATGTTTCCCCTACGTCATGATTGTCTGGCTTTTATCCCCTTTGCACTCTCCAGAATTGAGAGATTAACTTTGTACTTCGATCGCAAGAGGTGGAAAACACTGACATTGACATTGTTGCATTGTAAAATCATATAACTAGAGCAAATAACTTGGTCCCACCTTCCTGTTTACTGAACATTATTGAAGCATGTGGTGGAATCGTTTGAAGGTTGTGAGTCGAGGACGGTTCTCTACTTTGTAGAATTACAATTTAGAACAAGTGATATTGTTGTATGCACTTTTAATTTGAAATTCCATGCTTTTTGGATTGCAAGAAAACAAGCACTTGTCAACAGTATTTTTAATACATAGCAATATGTTTGTCACATCATGCACCCCCAATATTGACTTATATTTAAGCCTTTTGTATAATTTTGTGTCATTTTAAAGATGACAATAGTAGTGAGGGAATGTAGTGATGGAGTATACAGTCAGGTCCATAAATATTTGGACATTGATACAATTTTCATGATTTTGGCTCTGTATATCACCACAATGGACTTGAAATGAAACAATCAACACACAGTCATCACCAGACGCTGCAACTGTCTGCAGTTCCTGCTTGTTCTCAGGGCATTTTCCGTTCAGTTTTGACTTCAGCAAGTGAAATGCATGCTCAATTGGATTCAGGTCAGGGGATTGACTTGGCCTTTGCAGAACATTCCACTTCTTTGCCTTAAAAAACTCTTTGGTTGCTTTCACAGTATGCTTCGGGTCATTGTCCATCTCCACTGTGAAGCGCCGTTCAATGAGTTCTGAAGCATTTGGCTGAATAATATTGCCCCAAACACTTCAGAATTCATCCAGCTGCAGTCACATCATCAATAAATACAAGGGAACCAGTTCCATTGGCAGCCATACATGCCCACGCCATAACACTACCACTGCACTGTGGTGAACCCTCTGAATTCACTCTGGTGAAGTCTTCTCTTGATTGTTGACTTTGACACAGATACACCTACCCTCCTGGAGAGTGTTCGTGATCTGGCCAATTGTTGTGAAGGGGTTTTTCTTCACCAGGGAAAGAATTCTTCTGTCATCCACCACAGTTGTTTTTCGTGGTCTTCCGGGTCTTTTGGTATTGCTGAGCTCACCAGTGTGTTCCTCTTTTTAAGAATGTACCAAACAGTTGAGTTGGCCACACCTAATGTTTTTTCTATCTCTCTGATGTTTGTTTCAATTTTTCAGTCTAATGATGGCTTGCTTCACTGATAGTGACAGCTCTTTGGACTTCATATTGAGAGTTGACAGCAACAGATTCCAAATGCAAATACCACACTTGAAATTAACTCTAGACCTTTTATCTGCTCCTTGTAAATGAAATAACAAGGGAATAACACACACCTGGCCATGGAACAGCTGAGCAGCCAATTGTACAATTACCCCCATATAAAATTTGTTGTAATTCCTACACCGTTCACCTGATTTGGATGTAAATACCCTCAAATTACACTTAAATTTTGGAATAATTGTGAGTCATTGTGTGTTCTAATACTATGAATATAGTATTTGGGGCATATTTCCACCAATTATTGTATTGAATTGTCATCAGTCCATCTTGGCTCTTACTTGCTTTTCTCTGCCCTGAACTGCTGCGTGCAGTCGTCAAAGAGCTTCTGGTTCATCTCCATGAAGAGCTTCAGAGCGTTGTAGATCAGCCCGTGGATTGTCCTAAAAAGAAGATTAAGAAGCATTAGAACAATAGTAATAATAATAACAATAAGCCCAGAGAACCCAGAGAGCCTCACTTGTTCCAGTGCGTCTTGGAGTTACGGTAGAGCGCTGGGAACATGATGGGCAGGATCCTGGCGGCGTTGTCGCTGATCAGGCTCATGATGTACTCGTTGTTCCAGTAGTAGAGCGCCCGCTCCGCCACCTGGAAGTGCGGGCTGGACACACACTTGGCGAGCTGCCGGAACAGAGGCTCCATCACCTTGACGAACTCGGACGGCTCGATGACGTCCAGGATCTCCTCCAGCTCGTTGAGGAACATCACCTCCTTCGGACTGTGCGTCTTGGGCCAGTACTTCAGCAGCGCCATCACCGTCTTCAGCACACACAGCACACACAGCAACCCACAGTAGGGTTGGGCGATAGTTTATATTTTCGTCCAATCGTGGCTACTCGAGATCGCCGATCTGATCGCCGGGAGTACGAGGGGGTGGGGGGAGCTACGTCACAGCACGGCAGTGAAATGCCAGCAGTGTTTCCCACACATAGAATTTACTTGTACACACTGCACCTTTAACAAAACCAAACGTTGATCATCCCTTCAAGACATTACGTAAGAACTACCAGTAGGAATGAATAACATGAATTGTGATTGTTATCAGATATTGTCATTGCATTTTAATGTATAATGTCATATTCATAGTCGTATTAAGTCAAATTCAAGTTTATAGTCTATATTTTTGTTTGTGTGTTTCCCAAATAATTGAAATGATCCAAATTATTATTATTATCAAGTCATTCTAAAGTTTGCTAAAATATATTTCTAAATAAATAGTTGATTTCACCATTTGATTTCCTGCTGAGATCCAATCTTTAGGTGGATTTTGGCCTGACTTAATAACGTTGAAGGAGTCTGAGGGCATGCGTGATGCATCTGCTCTCATGTATAATGTGCATTTTGAAAGTTACATTCTCTTCTACAATACCGTTTCATAATAAACTCAGTAAATTTTAATTCTTGATCTAAAATTATTATTTAAAAAAAAGGGCCAAATATATTAAATGTCTTTCCTAATTAATTTTCCAAATCTTCAAAAACAAAAAACAACTCGTAACAAGTGCTTAACAATGGTTGGAGTGAAACTTTAACTTCCTTTGACCATAAAAGTAATATGACTGGGGAATAGTGCAAAGCAAGGAAGATATTTTTGGGGAATTTTTTTTAATCAATGCAGTCACAAAGGGCAATAGAAGCGTCCCTCTATATACAAGCGATGGGTAAATCATCACGGAAAGTTTCAAACGCTAAATGACACTGACACTGTCAAACGAGAACTCCTTCTTATATAACCGGCCTAATGCTAACACACGCATTAATGCAACAATAGAAGACTCAACATTGTATTCCTGGAAGAATTACCTTGGCGCTAGTTAAATCTTACCGGTTCTGTGAGAGTGCTATCCTTTTCAAGGAACTGTACCACACAATAGGCGAGCTGGTAGAGAAACAAAGGACATGCGTTCATGAATAATGTTAAATCACAGCGTGTTACAGTATATGATCAAATTAACAGCTGCTTGGAAATGAATTAATATTCACCTGTGGGTGATAGACGCTAAGAGACTTGACTTTGTGCAATGGAAGTAGTACTTTCAACAGGAAAATCTTGTGCTCTTCTTTTAGTGGTAATGCAAATCCATTGATTATGCTGCAAGGGGCAAAAGGAAAAGATGGTCATGATGGAAAACGCCAGTGCTATTACGCCAAAGCAGGTGATCATCCATCTTGTTTTTTACTTTCCAAATCAGAAGAAATGATGGCCCTTCAGAAACAATAACAACTCAATAATATTTCCTTAAATCCTCTGTTTTTTTGTAACTTGGAATTACGCTTTTAAGACAAGACATGTGAGACATAGAACACAAGAAATGCCTCATCTCCATTAAAGTTCCCGGTGCCTTTTAAGAAAGTTCTGCAAGTCAACACTGGAAATGGGCTGAAAGCGTAATTGGGCGCTTTGCTCTAAAATTCAGTTCACAGAATCCATATTTAAAAAGAAACGTTTGGCATTTTCAACCCAGACCCTATTAAAATGTTGGTTCCCATCATTTCTAATTGTTCATAGCACAACCTCTTTGTACGCTTAAACGATTCAGAAACTTACCACTCGGCTGCAGCTTTTCACTTCTCACTTAAATGCAGTCCAATGGGGCAAACGTTTAAGCCTTAAAAAAACATGTTAAATCACCTCACGATATAGCCAGAGAGCCTGTAAATGTTTATTTTATATTTAAAAAACGCTTTTGCACTTCCGCAAATGAAGCAGATTATTTATTATTTACTAAGCACAGTGAGAACCAGCAGCGTAGTGGTAAGTTTATCAATAGTAAAGCATTCAGCGAGGTGGCTCAGTGGTTAACACTGCTGCCTCACAGCAAGAAGGTCCTGCCTGGGGCACTGTTGGCACCGTGCTGTCTTATCTCCCGATCAGGCGCCTTTCTGTGTGGAGTTTGCACGTTCTCCCCGTGTTCGCATGGGTCTTCTCCAACATAAGGACCCCGACTAAAAACGTGCAGAACACTTGAGACATGAGACTGTATCTCATCGTTCGCCACTCCTGCGTGTGTGTGTGTGTGTGTGTCACCCTCCGCATGTGTGTGGTAAATGTGTGATTAATAAATCATTCTTCTTCTAAATATAATAATAAATTATGGAAATCAACATTTTAATAAGGCCTGGGTTGAAAAATAGCAAAGCTACCCTTTAAGAGCAAGAGCAAAGATATGATATAAAATATATTCCAAGCGGTCTTACCTGCCTAATATTTCCAGTAACTCTGCTATTCCATTATGATGTTCAGTCTCATAAATGAATCTGAAAAACACCAAACCACAGCCATAAACACGTGGATCTGTCCGAGTGACACTTTTATTCAGGGAGGACTCCATTAGCGTTCACCAAAATATAAAAAACAAGTGCCACTAATGCATCGGCATCATCTGATGACTCACCTATAAAATATGTTGTTTATCTGCTTCCTGATGTACGCTCGCAGGCCCAGGAACTTTCCATAGATGCGATGGAGAGTGGTTTTTAAGAAGTCCCTTTCCCTGGGGTCCTCGCTGTCAAACAGTTCTAATAGCTGATCCATGCAAAAAGAAAGCAAGATCAAAAAAATAAATATAGCTGCTAGAAGCAACGAGCGGGTGTCAAGCTGAAGTGGGCCTGGACCGGACTTCCAGCGAGGCAGTAGCGATGCATCGCTGAAGAAGTTAGATCACAGAGCAAAAAGTGCAAATGATGCTCATGTTTGAGAATGTGACCATTAGTCTATGAGAAAGCAATTGATGCATCGGTTTTTGCGCATTCTATAACCTCTGGCCGTCAAACGGATCGACCCCCATGAACCAAACTCAATGTATCTAATGTAAGATAGTGTGCCGAGTCTAAAAAAGCATGTTTGTTTCACATCGGACCTAGCATTTACAAGCTACGCCTACTTCCTGTCTATGTGGTGTTTTCGCCAAAACGTTTCTGTCTGTGACGGCTATTTTGTTTGGACTTTCGGAACCCTTTTGATCATTTTGAACAATAAAGGTCCAAAGAATCCAATAAACCTTGTTTGGTTGAAATGGGACAAATGGCCTCGGGAGGAAATGTCGTAAGATTGTTTTTCAGAAAATTCTAAATGGCCAAAGTTGCAAAGTTGTCGGCCACGAGGAGACGGATCATATGACAACACGATTGTGACTGTGGGATGAACGGGGTGCGAAATATGGAAATGCGGGAGATGTGGAAAGTGCAACTTTGACCAGTTGGTGGCACTAGACGCATGGTCCGATTGGTCCGCAATTTTAGATTTTGACGATTGAGACAAATGTCTATGAATGTGCCGAATTGTGTAAAAAAGCGACTGGTGGGAGAATGGTGAACTAGGAAAAGTGGCGGAATAATAAAATGTAGAATAACAATAGGGTGTTGGCACCTTCGATGCTTGACACCCTAACTAGGTTAATGCCATTAAAGCACATTGTAAACTTTTGGGCTGTATGCACATATATTTGATTGTAAAAACACACAATAACTTTCAATATCAAGCAGCTCACCTGCATTACAAATTTCTGGTCAATATACTTTTTGGCTATATTTGGTTGAAAGTCTGGGGACTCCAGGAACCGAAGAAAGAATTCATATACGAGCTGTGGAAAAAGGTAAGAGAACACATTTTTAAAGAAATTGTGGTGATTCTAATAATCAAGCAATATATAGCATTAGTGTAATAAATGGGGCTTTTAGTTATCCGTACCTGTAGGTGCGGCCATGCGGCCTCTAGCGTGGGCTCGTCTTCCTCCGGGTCGAATTCGGCGCCCGTGGGGTTGGACGACGGCGGCAATGCCCTGAACATGTTGACAGCAAACTGGGGAACGTAGAAGAAGAGGAAGGCAGGTCAGTCCAACGGCCAGAACATTATAGACAAAAGCCTGGAAATTTACTATTATGTCACCATTTCCCTTTAGTAAAAACTCATTTGTTTATTAAGAACACGATTGTTGAATATAACGCTGGTGTCTACTAGAAACTGGATGGAAGATGATGCAGCATGTTCTTGAAATAGAGATGATAAGTCAAACAAAAAACAAGTCACCTTTCCATCAGAGTTGTAAAGTGGTTTGAATTTTAAAAAAATCATAATATAAAGATGTTCAAATGCCATAATTCCAGTGATTGTCTGCGACCCAAAGGCAATAATAATGTGTTTTTATATGACGGCAACCACCCACAAGGTGCCCCACATTGTTTGAAATCAATACAGGACGAGTCATTTGGAAACAGCAATTTTGACAATACATCAATCTAGCAAAAGCCGTAACTAATTCAAAAATATCACATCACTTCATATCGGAATCTCCGCTTGAAGGAGAGGAAGCTGTGATCTTTCTGAGTTATAGTCATCAAATGCGAACACAGTGCTTAAAATTGTGAAAATTCCACCCACCGCATAGCATACAGTTACATGAACAATCACAAGATGATTTCTTCACATCGTTCAGGCCGAGCAGCCAGGTGGTTGCATGCATCGCCGGCTCATTTATCAGAACGTTCTCATCTTACCTAAGAGACTCCCCGAGGGCCCTCCAGGGCGAGAGACCCAGTTATAATAAAATGTTTACATATCGACTAAAATCTGTTTCCTCCAAACCCAAGAAGAGAGAAGTGTCACTAAACGGGTTTACCAAGCTATGAGCTTGAGCACCAATAGAGGCATCAATCGAGTTAAAATGTCCAGACTTGATTAAAAAATAATTCATTTATATATTCTTTTTTTCTTTTTCTTTATTCTAATATAAAAAAGTTGTCAAGTTTGACATTGACAAAATCAAATATCACAATACTTTTTGCCTAATACCTCGATATTGATCATTTGAGGATATTTTGGGGATGACTATGGTGCTTTCATAAGAAATATTTGAGCAACAATCATCAGTAACGTGAATATTATGACCAAGCAGCTAGAACAGTCTGAAGTTTGGAAAATGTCATTACATTACTGTGAAGCAGCCTTAAAGACAAGATTTAACTACACTACTCAAAAGAATTAAGTGAACACTTAATCGTCACAGTATAACAACAAATCAGTTAAACTTCAGCGATATCAATCTGTCCATTTAGGAAGCACAGAAGTGATTGTGAATCAATTGCACCTTCTTTGGTGCAAATGAAATTGACAACAGGTGCAATGGAGGCAAATGTGCAACGGGGAGGCAAAAGCAAGACAACCCCCAAAAAAGGAATGGTTTTGCATGTGGTGATCACAGACAATTGCTCTCTCCTGGCACATCCATACGTGCGGTCGCAAGAAGGTTTGCTGTGTCTCCCGCAACAGTCTCAAGAGCATGGACGAGATACCAGGAGACCGACCGTTACACGAGGAGAGCCGGACAGGGCCGTAGAAGGGCATCAACCCGGCAGCGGGACCGGTATCTGCTCCTTTGTGCGAAGAGGAACATGAGGAGCACTGCCAGAGCCCTACATGACCTCCGGCAGGCTACCGGTCTGCATGTTTCTGACCAAACTGTCAGAATCAGACTCCATGAGGGTGGCATGAGGGCCCGACGTCCCCTAGTGGGACCTGTGCTCACAGCCCAGCACCGTGCTTGACTGGCATTTGCCAGAGAACACCAGAATTGGCAGGTCTGCCATTGGCGCCCCGTTCTCTTCACAGATGAGAGCAGGTTCACAGGTTGACCGGCCCTCTCGTTGGCCTGACCTAAATCCAATTGAGCGCCTATGGGACGTTATGCATCTGTGCATCCAACGCCGCCAAGTACCGCCACAGACTGTCCAGGAGCTCACTGATGCCCTGATCCAGGTCTGGGAGGAGATCCCCCAGGACACCATCCACCGACTCATCAGGATCGTGCCCAAATGATGTCGGGAGTGCATACAGGCACGCGGGGGCCGTACACACTACTGAGTCGCATTATGAGTTGCCGTGATAAAATTCACGCAAGTTGGATCAGCCTGAGATTTCAATTTTTTACTTTGATTTTCGGTGTGATTTTGAATCCAGCCCTCAATGGGTTGATGATTTTGCTTCCCATTGACCGTTGTTACGTCATTTTGTTCTCAACAAATTATACAATGTGCATCAGCAAAGATTTTCAACTTGAATAATTCGTTCATCAAGATCTGATGTGCGATTTAAGTGTTCCCTTAATTTCTTTGAGCGGTGTGTATTACGACCAAAATCCCAGACGATATCTAGTGTCCTATCAATATCAATATTGTAATGACATATTGCCCAGACCTCTGCCTTTACCATAAGAATACACCCTTTATACCCTTATTTTAAAAAAGCAGTTTGTAGTGTCAACCTCCGCACTTTGAAGATGAAAGCCGCCGGCAGACTTCAAAGTGCCCGTCGCCAAGCGGTCAGGAGCGATGAGGGAGTTGATTTGAATGCTGATGCGGCGGCGCCCGTGCATTTTCTCCTGCGCTGATCAAACAACGAGGATAAGAATGGGGAGAAATTTGCACCTTGTTCAACTGCAGCGACCCATGTGGCATTGACGCATGGCTTTGATAAACATCAAAGGGGTTTGTTCATTTGGGGGAGTGAGAGCAAACATGGCAGTGTCCGTGGCACATCCAGGCCTCGAGCTAAATGACACCAATTTCAATACAATAATGATAAAGACGCGGTTTAACCGAGGCCACAGATAGCGTGGTCACGAATCACCATCATAACATTTTCGTTGATTTCATGCCATGTAATGGCGGCATAAAAACATAAAATCGTAAAACAATACATGCCATGGCTACCTACGGCAGGAGAGACATTTATTGGCGTTGCGTGGCGTAAAAATTCAGGTAGACTGTATTCATGTCTCACATTGACTTATTCCTATGAATACATGATTGTGCACTTTACAAAAACTTTGAGATCCACGCAAATAATCGCAATCAGGCGATTTGTGATAGTTCGAACAAGACGAAACAAGCAAAAAAACAAGCAGCTGAATTAAAAAAATAAAAATAAAAAAAAAGATTAGGCTGATTAGGCAGTAGCTATAGATGCGAAAATCTTACATATGCTGTTATTTACTTTTCGATTTTGAGAAACTTCACAAATTGTACTTTTATCCAAAACGGCAGAACGGCCTCTGTAATACGAGACGGATGACAATACGATGTGTGGAAAACAGAAGCATACTGTCGACCGTTAGGTTGAAACTGGGGCCGTTTCTACATGTGAGCCTCCTGTGACTCTGTCACGAGCAGAAATGAGACTGAATCTAAATCCATCTGAAATAAATAACGAGCGACTGTTTCCGCCACTGGCAGCGGCAGCGGCAGCGGCTCCTCTCTCTCCACCGGGGGAAGAAATGTAAAGAGGATGGGCAGAGTAAATGTACGCGGCAAATCCCGGCGCTGAGGTTTGTGCCGAGTCACGTGGAGTCGGGAACGCGGAATGGCCGTTACATTACATGATGACATTTAGCTTCGACACTTTTGACCAAAATAAGTAAGTTGGCTCTACTTTGGCTATCAACGCGAGCAAGTAGCCTAGCGTCGTCGTGAATCATTCTTTCTTTTATCAGCGGTTGCCATGGTGATACTAATGCCAACCCCATTTTCCATTTGGATGCAAACTTGAGATGGGAAACGCATGATGGGAAATTGGCCGGAGGTGGCCTTTAATGGAAGCTAAAAAGATGGGATTTTCTGAAGACCGTCTCACAAAGTAAACAACTACTATTATGGGATATTATTTTGATATCACGGTGGCAAAACAAGCCCGGTAACAATAAAATCATGTCTTCTTGATCTGCATCCGGCCGACCGATCCGTGTTTCCAGGATGCGGTTGATATTCTATGAAATGATTTGAGATTGTTGTTATGGAAGAGGTTTAGTGTAATAACGCTGCCATTCAATTCACAGATTCAACCCTAACCCCAACATAGAACAGAGAAGAGATTACCGCAATCCAAAAACAAATAAACAAACAAACAAATAAACAGGATTACTAATCTAGTTGCAGCCAAGTCCAAGAGCTGCACAATAGAAAACATATCCCTCCACAAACAATGCTTTCATTATAAGAAAACTAAACGAGATCAAACGCATTACAATGTCGTCAGTTGAGTGGATATGTTGATTGATCCATAGTCAGCACTCCATTTCAACAAAGACATGATTTATTTTTATTATTATTATTTGTGTTCTGTTCTCCGACATCATTTCCCTTCCTCCTTAAACCTACTTGGGCAACTTGTCAGTCCAATCAACATTAATAGACTAAATATTGGGTCTTTTAGGATTATTATAATTTGTAGGTTTATTGCATATTGCTGAATTGTTTTTATCCTTTTGAGGTTTGGGCTATATTGTCAAATCTATATTGTTTAAGTTTATTATATAGTCGTTTTTGTGGATTTTATATTTATTGGTTATCATTAGGCTTATTGTATGTTTGGCAAGTTTTTTTTTGTTTGTTAATGTTTAGGTTTATTGCATCTTATATTGCGTTTTGTAAAATGTTTGGTTTATATTTGTTCTTCATCATTAGGTTATTGTATATTGCAATTTTTAAAAATTGTCATTGTTTATTTTTAGATTATTTTTCAGCTAATTCTTGGGTTTATTGCATGTTGCCATTTTCTTTCTTTTCTATTTTTATTATCATTATTGAAATTTTTTTTATGTGAGCAGCTGTGACACTGCAATTTCCCTTTGGGGATGAATAAAGTATCTATCTATCTATCTATCTATCTATCTATCTATCTACCATCTGTCTTTATGAACCCGATATTTAGTCCATTGATGTCAAACGTCACCAGAGCTTCATTTGGCTGGATCATCAGGTTTCGTAACGCAAACGTCTGGATGCCAGGTCACTCACCACGTGCACCACCTCGGGGTAGATGGGCTCGGTGATGACATTCCTGTTGTGGGTGATGTACTCCACCATCTCGCTCAGCGCCGCCCGCTTCACCTCCTTCCATTTCAGGTCGCTCAGCGGGTCCGAGACGAAGTCGAAGAGGACGCAGCACTGCCGCAGCTTCTGGATGAAGAGCTTCTCCTGCTCCGCAGGGGGGACATCTAGATACATAGAAAGATGGACAGATAGATACTTTATTTGTCATCAAAAACAGGCAATAATAATGACAAATATGAGTAATAAGAGAAAAATAGGAAAAAAGGAAAATGACAATATGCCAATATACACCTAAACTTGCATTGAAAATATAAATCTAAAAAATAAATAAAAACAAAGACAAATGGGAATATACAATAAGCTAATGATAAACAATACACAATATAAACCCCAAAATGAACTAAAACAACAATAAAATAAACCTAAAAATAAACAATACACCAGAAAAATAAACCTAAAAAGTAAACAAAAAACTAGACAAAATTGGCAGCATATATAAAAAAATAACAATAGCAATAAACCATGGGAAACAATGGGAGAAGATGGATGCCAGCCAGCTGTCAAACACTGTGTGCAGGGTTTGGTTTTTCAGGAGAAGGAGAACGGATGGCGGAGAAGAAAGTTTCTAATCCCATTTAACACCAGTCAAAACAAACACGTCGTGGCTGCCATCATACAGTTGGCAAATTACCAACATCTTACAAAAACAAAAAACTCCATTCGGGAGCTGCACCTTGTCAAAATTAACATAACAGCCTATTAGGGCTGCAGATATTCCTCTGTAATCCCATTTGAATTTGTATGCTTTACTAGTTTTAATATTAAAAATTTTAATGCTCAAATTTTAAACTGGGGGGCGTTACGCACGGTTCCACTGCAGCTCCGATCAGAGCGCTCTTTTCTCCAAACAAAGTAATTAAAACCAGTGTGTTTTTATTCTAGATGTATTTAATATACTCCGTTTCCTGCTGCTGCTCCGCTGCGGAGCAGATTGCAGATCGCTTCTGAAGAAATTCCCGGCCCAGCACGGTCAGCAACCTGGTGGTTGCACTAAATTTGCGGATGAAATCTTTAAATCCAGACCCATGCGAGATGTTACTGGGCCGCATATCTTTGTATTAACAAAACATTCAGTCTGGTTGTTTCGACACAATCAGAATCAATACAGCTTTCGATGAGTGGCATTTGTAATTAACAGGCGGCTCGCTTCGTGTCTGCAATGCTTGTAAATTAAATGTATATTTTTAAGGCTGGTTATTAGGTTTTCTATTTATCTGTAATGTAGCACAGTTAGTTACAGTGGTGTGAAAAAGTGTTTGCCCCCTTTGTGATTTCTTATTTTTTTGCATGTTTGTCACACTTAAATGTTTCAGATCATCAAACAAATTTAAATATTAGTCAAAGACAACACAAGTAAACACAAAATGCAGTTTTTAAATTAAGGTTTTTATTATTAAGAGACAAAAAAAATCCAAACCTACATGGCCCTGTGTGAAAAAGTGTTTGCCCCCCCTGTTAAAACATAACTTAACTGTGGTTTATCACACCTGAGTTTAATTTCTCTAGCCACACCCAGGCCTGATTACTGCCACACCTGTTCTCAATCAAGAAATCACTTAAATAGGACCTGCCTGACAAAGTTAAGTAGACCAAAAGATCTTCAAAAGCTAGACATCATGCCGAGATCCAAAGAAATTCAGGAACAAATGAGAAAGAAAGTAATTGAGATCTATCAGTCTGGAAAAGGTTATAAAGCCATTTCTAAAGCTTTGGGACTCCAGCGAACCACAGTGAGA